>VSMD01051745.1:0-26030 GCA_008750895.1 Mirza zaza
TTTTTCTATATATATTAGTTGGCCAATTAATTTCTTTCTATTTATAGTAGAGATGGGGTCTTGCTCTTGCTCAGGCTGGTCTTGAACTCCTGAGCTCAAAGGATCCGCCCACCTCGGCCTCCCAGAGAGCTAGGATTACAGGCTTGAGCCACGGCGCCCGGCCAGATTTACAGATGAATTGCAAAGATAGTAGAGTTCTGATTTACTTTTTTTTTTTTTTTTTTTTTTTGAGACAGAGTCTCACTGTGTTGCTCAGGCTAGAGTGAGTGCCATGGCGTCAGCCTAGCTCACAGTAACCTCAAACTCCGAGGCTAAAGCAATCCTTCTGTCTCAGCCTCCCAAGTAGCTGGGACTACAGGCATGCGCCACCATGCCCGGCTAATTTTTTCTATATATATATATATATATTTTTTTTTCTTTTTGAGACAGAGTCTCGCTTTGTTGCCCAGGCTAGAGTGAGTGCCATGGTGTCAGCCTAGCTCACAGCAACCTCAATCTCCTGGGCTCAAGTGATCCTCCTGCCTCAGCCTCCCGAGTAGCTGGGATTACAGGCATGCGCCACCATGCCCAGCTATCTATATACATATTTTTAGTTGGCCAATTAATTTCTTTCTATTTTTAGCAGAGATGGGATTTCACTCTTGCTCAGGCTGGTTTCGAACTCCTGACCTTGAGCGATCTGCCTGCCTCGGCCTCCCAGAGTGCTAGGATTACAGGTGTGAGCCACCGCACCTGGCCCTGATTTACTCTTTATCTCAGCTTCCTCAAATGGTAACATCTCACATAATCACAATATGGTTGTAACAACTAAAGAATTAGCATTGGTACAATACTGTCAACTAAACTACGGACTTTATTTGTATTTCCCCAATTTTCCACTAATGTCTTTTTTTTTTCATTCAAGGATCCAGTCTGGGATACCACATTGCATTTAGTTGTCGTGTCTTCTTAGTCACCTTCTGCCTGTGACACTTACTTGGTCTTTCCTTATCTTTCATCACCTTCATACTTTCCCCTATCATCCACATCAGCAGCCTCATCTTTTTAATTGTTTTTAATAGCTTTATTGAGATGTAGTTTATATACCATAAAATTCACCTTTTGAAAATGTGTATTTCAGTTTTTATAGAGTTGTTCAACCATCACGCCCCTGCTTCTTTTTAAAAATAAATTAGGAAGTAATTGTCTGAACAACTTTAAAAAAATCAAAAGCCCCCTCACCCCACAATCCTTTTCTCCTAGAAGTACCCATTATCATTTTGATGTGTATCCCTGCTGCCCCTCTTGATTGCATAGATACAGATGAATATAAAAATATGTGGTTTGGGGTACTTGTGTTTAAAAATATATAAAGAATACTGTGCATGTTATTTTTTTTTTTTTGCTTTAATATGGCCATTTTTCATGTCAGCACACACAGATCTGCTGAATCTTTTACTTGCTGCGTAGTAATGGAAGAAGTCCCCTCCCGATGGATACTGAGGTTGCCTCCAATTTGACTGTATTATAAACAATATCTTATTGATGCCTCCGGGGCTACCAGTGCCAATATTTTTCTAGAGTAGATGCTAAAATGCAGAACTGGTGGGTTGAAAAGCATGTGCATTTTCTGTTTTTCTACAAAAAAGCTGTGTCAGTTTTCACTCCTGCCTACAGTGTATGCGGGGCCTGTTTCCCTATACCCTCACCAACCCCGGATATGATGGATCATTTTCATTTGTGTCATCCCAGTGAGTGAAAAATGAGATCTCATTACTCTAATCATTGCTTCTTTGAGAAAGAAGAAGAGAGAGACTGTAGGCATAAAAGGGGTCAGTGTTTAAAGATCTTGTTTTTGCTACTTATATTCTTCTGTTTTCCTTGAACCTTTTGGAAACAAGCACATAGAATCTTTTCTTGTTTCCATATAACAGAAATTACAGTTGAAAAAGAATGGTGGCATCATTATTTTTCCCCCAGTATTCTATCCAAGAAAGGAGGAAACTACATAAATGGATATTTGGCATATTCAATTTAGCCTTTAGAGCATAGCTGGGGATAGTTTGTGGCAGGGGTGAGTTTATGAGGGGTGGAAGGTTGTTAAAAATACAAGTCATGTTCAAGACTGGAGTTCTCAAGCCATTGACCTTTGAAAGGAAAAAAACTCTTAAAAAAACTCTTTTAAGAAACGGGAAAGAAGCCAGATTCAAAGTGGCTATGACAGGAACTGACCTATAGGTGCAGAAAATGGAGCCACCAGGTTTAGTAAAAAAGTTTTTATTTATTTATTTTTTTTACTACACTTGAGAACTCTGCCTTTGAATCTTCTCCCTTGAACCCGGGCTACGTTGCCAGTCTGTGCATCCCCCACTGTCACCCAGCTGGCCTCCTTATCCCACAGGCAATATGTGACCAATGCCTGAGTAATGCTGGGGTGACAGATTTCTCATTTGGGCTTTGGGAGTTTCTGTAGTTACTATCAGTGTGGTTGTTTTTGATATCCTGGAAGTACCCAGCTCTTAGATACGTAGTTACACAGGGCTGGCACTGTCATGAGGAGCCAGCTCAGAAGAAATCTCTCTGGCTGTCCCCACTGTTTGTCTCTCCTCTCTTCCCTATGGCATCCCTCAACCCCATTTATGGCATGTGAATTGCTTCCCCTCTGAACTTCCTTGTAGGATAGCTATGACTTCTTTAAGGGAGAGGAGATAATTTATATTTTTGAAATTAAAGAGAACTATAAATATCCTTCCAAGTCCTGCCTGGGTTTAATTCATAATAGTAATAAAACCAAGGTAGTGATAACCTCAGCAGAGGAGTTATTTATATAGAAGAGTAATGTTTGTTTAAAGGATTTTTGAAAGTAATACTTATAGGTGGTCTGAAGAAAACTGAGACTGGACTGAGTTTAGTTTTACGACACAAGAGGATGTTCACATTGGTAGCTATGGTGTGTTTGCCACGCATGTGGAAAGATGGCCTTCACATGTGCTCTTCTGGTAGACTTTCCCTGACCCTGGTCTCTGGCTTCCTTCTTAGAGCCCCCGTAGCAATTGGAGTTGCTGCCATGTCCACAGCTGAGATGCTGACTTCAGGCCTGAAGGGAAGGGGCTTCTCAGTGCTCCACACTTACCAGGACTATCTGTGGTGGGTACAGCGTTTCTTCTGTTGATGGGTGCAGAGAGCACGGGGCCCGAGATTCAGAAGTGGAAGTGTCGGTCCCACCCACGTCCTTAGGCAAGTTGCGGACCCCAGACTTTCATTTCCTTGCCAAATATGGAGAGAATAATTTTTTTTTTTTCCTGTTTGGACAAGAAATGAGACAGAACTTTGATTATTTTTGGGGTGAATTACCAGAATCCTAGACCCGAAAGAAGGCCTTAGGGATTGTCTACTCTGCCCCTGACTATGGTGATGTTCAATTTTTTATAGTTCTGGTCAGTCTGCCCTTAGCTACCATGCACACTTTAGGCATCATCTGTCCCTGTGGTGAGGACTTCTGAATCCAGATCAAAGTAGGTACAGCCTCAGGCACCAGAGTGATAACCAATTACTTTTATGTTATTCAGATTTCACATTTCAGACTCCTCACTATGGAAGTAACACTTTCTGACCATAACAGTTGCTTTCTTGAGCCAGATATCAGTTCATTTCCAGTTATTTTCTTGTCATTTTACCAAAACAATAACCAGTGCTTTCCTCGAAAGCCAAGTACCTGGTCTTTTAGCCAAGCGTTGTGACCTAGATAGAGCCATCCTTATGTTTTCTAGCTCAGTCTTGGAGTTACTCATTTTACAAGGATCGTCCAAGCACTACCTCATTAGCCTAATTTTTTAGCAGATATTTGAGGGCTGAAGGCTGGTGTTCCTCTAGCACCTTGTTGTTTGTCAGTCCAGGCAATAGCAATCATGGTCGTGTTGTCTAAGTTGTTTTGTCAACAGCTGCCCCACACCTTAAAAATGTTTATGGTATTTACCTGATCAGAATAGCCTAACCATACACTTTGGCCTTACTGTTAAAAATACAAATAAGCCTTGCTATAGCTATCAGTTAAAACGTAGTTTGATCTACATGTTTGTGGCTAAGATAAAGCTTTTTCCCTCTCTGCGTGCTCTGTTATGTGGCATCGCTTTTTTTCCTGTCTTCCTAAGGCCTAGTGGCATAAAACCTTGGTAATCTATACTCTGCAAGTTAGACTGCATTGTATTTAACACAGAAGCCACTGATTTTGCAGTCCCGGTATTCGTGTGTTGTTCCATGCACAGGAGCCCTGGGTTTGTCTTTCACCAAACTGGTACTACAGATACATTTGTGATCTTAATGTTATTTAATTCAAAATAGTTTTATTATTAACTTATATGAAGGGAACATTTTTGGTGCTTACCTTAAGCTACTTTTTCTTTAATCTTTCTCTGTCTTGGAATGCCTATGATTATCTTTTTAAGGAGAAAGCAAGACTTACTGTCCTCATTTCAGAAATGAGGAAACTGAGACATGGAATTTTCTAGGCCCAGAACTGAAAATAGGATTGAGGTGGGAGCACAGGCTCTCTGCTCTTCCATGGACATTCCTGCCTGTCTCTGAACTCCCTGCTGACTCTTCCCTGATCGGGGTCGGAGAGTGTTGTGGCTGCTGCTTGGTGTTTCTGACATGAGATTTTTCCAGGCGATCTGGAGACAAGTCCTCTCCACCTTCCATTGCTACACTGGCCCTGGATCCTGCAGATCTCAGTGAAGAGAAGGAGTCTGTCCAGGTGAACCCTGCCTTGCAGGGAGACATGGGGCGCCTGACCCTGGAGGGAGAGGAGGAGGAGAATGGGGAGCTTCATCAGGCGAGTGGGGAGAAGGCCCTCTCAGAAGCCTCAGAAGACACCAGCATTGGGGGCCCAAACCAAGACTCCACAGACAGCAAAACCCATCAAGGTAGAACTCTGGGAGAAGAAGAGCCCATCTCCCCTCCTCTCAATTTAGGAGCTGAATATGCTCTACCTCACATCTGATTAGAATGGCACCGAAACTCTGGGAGAGGAGGGAAAAGTCCTTATTTCTATGAGGATGGTGCAGCAGCCCTTTGATGTCCTAGAGTCCTTTCCACATAAGTCATGTCTCCTGGGGTGCCAATCTGCCCTGGCATTTGGACTATTCCCAGCTACAGAGCCCTCTAGGGCTTGGTTTCTTCTGGCTCTGATCTGGGTGAATGCCCCTGCTTGGTGGGACTTAGTGGCTTCTGGGTGAATGCCCCTGGCTTGGTGGGACTTAGTGGCTTGAGTCCTCTGGGGTCAGCTCTCTTTGAAGGCTCAGTGCTCAAAAGAGTGTGGGAGCTTTGGTACCTGGGAATGGGCTCCTTTTCAGGGCCAAGAGGATAAGGGGGGATAGAGCTGGGGAGGTCGTTTTCTTGTACTGCACCAGGCATTCTGTACCCCTTAGGAAGGATGTGGTTCTTGTCTTTTCCTTGCAGAGCAAATGGATGAATTATTACAGCGATGTTTCTTGCATGCTTTGAAGTGCCGAGTCAAAAAGGCTGACCTCCCTTTACTCACCAGCACTTTCCTTGGCAGCCACATGTTCTCCTGCTGGTATGGAAGGCAAAAGGCCAGGGATTGGGTCTCGCTTCTGTGTCTTGGCAGTAGGATAGGACAGGGCCCATAGGAGGCTGGTTGAGGGACGTGCTGTACAAAGAGAGGAGTAGGGGGTTGATCTGGCAAATTGATTAGGTCCTGGGTTTTAAACACTTAAACTTTAGTTAGTGGAAGGATGTTGAGGAAATGGAAGGTTAAACGTGTCAAGATTCTCTGAACACTGCCTCTGCTGTGGTGGTCCTAGGCTGTCTCTGACGAATCGGGCAGCATGTCTGGTACGGGAAGCGTCCCAGGGGCAGCCTCTTTGTCAGGAGGGAATGTTCAACCCCCTCGCACTTCTGAAAAGTAGGTGGGCCAGATTAGGTTTTATCAGGAGGAGGAATTGGTGTGAACCCCCAGCCCATTGAGAACACGAGGCACCAGGGAGGTGGTGTTACATGTGGATGGAATCTGGACTTTGAAGATAGACCCATCTGGGCTAAACTGGTGGCTCCCCAGGGTGTCCAAACAAGGCAGATTTCAACTATTCACTGGGCTTCTCTCAACCCTGGTGGCCAGTAATCACAGGGTTGCTGTAAAGATTAAGTAGCCTGACATATGACAAGCACTTGATAAATACTGTCATGTCAGGAGGTTTGCTTATTGATTTTTACCTTGAGATTGAACACCTTTCTTTTTGAGAATCTTGCTCTAATTTTTAAAACAGTAGTTTCTAATGTAATCTCTTCCCATTTACACACGAGCTTCTTTAAGGCATTCTACGACAAGTGTGCTGGGACACTTGGTAATTTGTCTTGACCTTGCTGGGTTGCAAGTAGCTAGGCAAAGGGGTTCTGGAATATTCTCTAGGATAGAGGTTCTTAAACCGGGGTGGGTGTAGAGGGGCTCCCTAAGAATCCCACTGCTCTTGCATGTCACATTTCGAGAGAAGGTGTGAGTTCTGGGGAGAGGAAAAGATTTACAGTTTTTGTCAGGAGTCTGCCTCTCAGAACTAATTGCTCTAGGGCAGGGGTCAGCAAACTTCTTCTGTAAAGGCCCAGTAGTAAATATGCTCAGTTTTGCAGGCCATACCATCTCTGTTGCAACTATTCTATTCAGCTATCATGGCACTAATGTGACCACATAGACAGTGGATAAGTGATGAGTGTGGCTGAATTTGTCCCTAGGATTTTATTTGCTGAAACCCTGCTATAGGCCTGGCTGTCTATAAGTGTCAGCTTGGTGTTGGAAAAGTTCACCTTGAGATGGAGCTTTTTTTTTAGAGGGAGAATGCTCTGATGGATAGAGGTGGAACTTTTGAGGCCACTGAAGCTTGTCTGGTCTGAGGGGAATGTAAAGCTATATCCAGTACAGTAGCCACTAGCCACATGTGACTATTTTAAATTTAAATTAATTAAAGGTAAATAAATTTTAAAATTCAGTTCCTCGGTCACATTAGTCTCATTTCAGGTGCTTAATAGCCACACGTGGTTAGTGGCTACCATATTAGACAGCCTAGATAGAAAACATTTCATCTTCATGGAAAGTTCTATCAGACAGCACTGACTTAGAGAATCCCATAGTCTGCTTCCCTCTCTCTTCCCACCACTGGGCAGAGAGTTCTGGAATAGCAGCCTCTCTCTAAACATGGGAGGGGCAGGCTGAGGAACCTCTCAGTGTTAAGTGGGCTTCCCCCCCAACTGCTTGCTAGCTTAACTTGCCTTTTCCATCTGCCATCAGCCCTGAAGGCCGACAGCTGGACATAAAGAAGTCAAGCTACAGAAAGGTAAGCAGACACCTTCTCTGCATCCCACACACAGAGTTGTGTAGGGGCACACGTGACATGAGCCAGAGGGACACTGGGGAAGCCCTGTCTAGAGGGCTCAAACTAAAGAATTAAGTGTTCTGATTCCAGGTGTAAGGGGGAAAAAGAAACTCTTCCTGAGTCGCAGCTGTTGGTGGCAGTCACTCCCCTTTCCCCTTTGACCCCTTTATGTCTGATTAGAGTTCTGAGAGTCTTCACCAGTTAGTTTCTAGCAGCTTCTTGCTACCTGACCCTCAGGGTGGGGGCCTTGCAGTTCCTAGTTGATGAGGGCAGAGACTGTCCCACATCGCTGCACAGTTCCTGCCTGGCTTGGTCTGGCATATCCTAGGTACGCAATATGTGTGTGGAACCAATGAAGTCCCCTACCACTAGCCCTCTCTCCCTTAGCTCTCTAAGTTCCTGCAGCAAATGCAGCAGGAGCAGATTATACAGGTGAAGGAGCTGAGCAAAGGGGTGGAGAGCATTGTGGCTGTGGACTGGAAACACCCGAGGTGAGTGCAGGGGGCCTGGTCACTAGAGTCCAGCTGACCCCAGGGCACCTGGGCCCCGGACTGGGGATTGCAAGACACTAGTATAAAATGTGTTCTTTTCTTTCCTTCTGCTGGGTTTTAGGATCACCTCTTTCGTCATGCCCGAGCCCTCCCCGACCTCCCAGACTATCCAGGAGGGTAGCAGGGAACAGCCCTATCACCCTCCAGATATAAAATCCCTCTACTGTGTCCCAGCCAGCATGACCCTGCTCTTCCAGGAGTCTGGCCACAAGTGAGTTTTTGGAGAGCAGCCCTTCTCTGCCTGCTTGGTGTTCTGGCCTGCAGTTCTCTCAACCTAAGTAGTGTTCTTCTGTGACTGGCAAACCTGCTCTGCCACGTTCTCCCTTTCTCCCAAATCCAGCTTCAAACCTCTTTCCCCGGAAGTTTCTCTGGACCAAGCGATCGAGAGAGTAGGTCTCTCCCTTTTCCACCTGTGATTATTCTTCACACAGTCACGCTCGCCTCGGTCAGGAAAAGGGAAGAAAATAGAGGCAAAAGCTGAGGAGAGCTTCCTGCTCAGCCCGGAGCGAGGCTGAGAATGTGCAGCGTGTCCCCTGGCGCAGCGTGAACTAACCCCCTGGTCACTCCTCATCTAGGAAGGGGAGCGTGCTGGAGGGCAGTGAGGTCCGAACCATTGTCATTAACTACGCCAAGAAGAATGACCTGGTGGATGCAGACAACAAAAAGTGAGTGGATGACGAGCAGAGCTAGCTCTGTCTTAGCGGGTTTTCATCTTTAGCAGACGTGGACACTTTTGGGGAGGATGTCTGGAACTGGGTGTAGAAAATCACAGCATCTCAGAAGTAATCAAGACCGTTGATTTCCAAACCATGGGCTGTGGACACCCAGAGTTAGTGCCTGGGGTGTTCAGATCTATATATGCTGTCAACACTGACGTAGATGGAGCAATTATCTCACTTATACCTGCACCCGTGATCTTCAAGGGACTATTGTGGGGAATAAATGCAAACTTTAAAAAAAAGTTTACTGAAGTCATCATGGCTTTCTGGTATTCTTTTTTTTAATTGATACATGATATTTGTACATATTTGTGGGGTGCATGTGATATTTTGTTACACGTACAAAATGTGTAATGATCAAGCGAGGGTATTTTGGGTATCCATCACCGCTAGTATTTGTCATTTCTGTGTGTTGGGAACATTTCAAGTCCTCTCATTTAGCTGTTTTGAAATATATAATGCGTTGTTAACTATAGTCACCCTACTCTGCTATTGAACTGAACTGATTGCTTCTATCTAACTGTATGTTTGCATCCATTGTGATATTATTTTCTTAAGTGGATACTGGTGGTAAACTACCAGATGAAGAGAGTTCGATGAATTATTTTTACTTTAAAAAGACAGCATCATGATCAAAGAGTAGGGGCCTACCAGCCTAATTTAATGCCTGCATTTTCAAGATCCCCACTTCCTGTGTTTGACCCCTGCTAGCCTACTATGAAACTAAGCCCAGAAAGCTGCAATCACAGGGTCAGTTAGCAGAGCTAAACAAAGAATTCTGGTCTTCAGATTTATCCCATCCCACTTTCCCTTCCACCACCCGCTTCTCCTCCTGGGAAAGCACACTTGTACCTCCCATCCACAGGGTACGTTGCTTGTCAGACTGTGGTCCCATAATTGATTGTATCCTGGATGACCATAAGGACATACAAGAGATGAATCCTGAGTTGCCCCTTGGGTCTGGGATTTCCTTATTGCCTCTTCTTTCCCTTCAGTCTTGTAAAGTTGGATCCCATCCTATGCGACTGCCTCTTAGAGAAAAATGAACAGCACACAGTCATGAAGCTTCCATGGGACAGTCTCCTGAGCAGGTAACAGGCATTAGCAGTCCTTCTCAACTTTTCTGTCCCCTGCCCTTAATATCTCTGTCACATTGAATTTTAATAATGTCACTATGTTAGTCTCTGACTTTCTTTCTGTAATTCATACCATGTCAGTCTACATAAACATAGGCTTGAGTAATTCTGATGTGGAGTCTGTAGAACAATTTGAGCCAACACAATATAGGAGAACTTGAGAGGAAGAAAGAAAAGGAATATTAATTAAAAATAAGAACACCGATAAGATTTAGAAGCAAAGGAAGTTTGGGAGGAATTGTCTTAAAAATTCTTCAAAGGAAAGATTCTTAATACTCCTTGTTTTCCACAGAACCATACCTGAAAATAGTTTAATAAGGATTCAGCAAAGTACTGCCATTGCCTGCCACCTGTTTTTGTAAATAAAGTTTTATGGAACAGACCCATATCCATTTATGTGTGGTCTGTGAGCTGCTTTTCTGCTATAATGGTAGAATGAGTAGTTGTAACAGAGACCAGATGGCCCACAAAACCTAAAATATTTATTGTCTAGCCCTTCATAGAAAAAGTTTGTCAATCCTGTTATATGTAATAGCAAGAGAAAATTTGGTTAGATAAAAGGTAGAAATTCCTTGTGGGTAAAGGTATTCTGTAAAACATGTCAGAAATGTGAAGCGACACTTGCAGGCAACAGGCTGGATAAGGTACATTCTTAAGACAGGAAGTCACCTCCACAGAGTGGACTGGGCAGGTTCTCAGGCAGCCAGGCCAGTGGACAGTTCCAGGAGCTCAAGTCACTGATGTTCCCTTTCCAGAATCAGTGGGTCTTGACCTTGGCTGCACTTTGGGGAACCTTAAAAAGTGTGTCAGGGATACTGATTTAATTGGTCTGGGATGCAGCTCCCCAGGTGATTTGAATGATTCTAACGTATAGCCAAGGTTTCAAATCCCTGCCCTGGAAGATGGACTTACACTCAACTGCCTGCTGGTAGCGGAGTATGAGGAAATAGTTTCTGTTGGCTTTATCAGTGTACGACTCATAACTCCCATTTCAGATGTTTGGAAAAATTACAGCCTGCCTATCAAGTGACCTTTCCCGGACAAGAGCCCATTGTGAAGAAAGGGAAAATCTGTCCAATTGACATCACCCTAGCACAGAGAGCTTCTAATAAAAAGGTAATTTTCAAAAGATACAATGTTTGAGGATGGCGATTTAATGTCCTTGCCAAATTCTAGTCTCCCTAATGTGATTGGAGGTTTTTAGATTGGTCTCACACACCTCAAAGGTTGTTTATGAAACACCCGTGTTTGTGTGTTTGTGTGTTTGTGGGCTCTGTAAGAAACAGGTAAAGCTGGCCCCCTCACTCGCTGCCCTCTAGGATTTTGTGCTGGGAAACTTGCTAGAGCCTGGTTCCTAAAGTAAACAGGATTTTACTTTTATTTTTTTCTTGGAACTATGTTATAAGCTTTCAGCTCTTACACATCCTTTTAACTCTTGGGCCTTGCTCAATGAAACTGGCTTGTAAACAACTGCTAAAAGAACTGAGTGTTTAGCTTGACAACACAAAGTTGTAGGGAACCAATTATATTTGTCCTCAAATATGTGAAACACTGTCCTCTGGAAAAGGAGTGCAGAAACAGGATTCGTGGGAAATCCCAAGAAGACAGACTTGAGTTCAAAATAAGGAACTTTCTAGTAGTGTATGGTTATGGGCATGGGCTTTGGACTTAGACCTGGGTTCAAATGCAGCCTTTGCCTCACTCCTTGACCTTGAGCATGCTACTTAATCTCTTTTTATCTGAGTTTCATTGTATGAGAAATGGGCCTAATACCTACTTTGAGGATCAAATGAAGGAATATATGTGAGTGAAGCACTTAGAATAATACTTGGCATATCAGCATTCAATAAATGAGAAACAGTAATGATAAATTTAATAATAATTAGCAATAACCACTATTTATTGAATGTTTAATTATGTGTCAGATACCATACTAAGCAATTTTTATGTATATTAATTTATTTAAACACTAATTCTCTATTAATAGTATAATAATTAGAGTTGTCCCAAATTGAAATTGGTGTTTTGCCGTAAACTGTTTTGGCATAAAAAAAGGGAAAAAAAAAGAAATTGGTATTTAATGAAATAGTGAGTTATTTTCTGGAGGTCTGCAAACAAAGATTAGGTGACCACTTTCAAGCAGAAGATGTAATCGTGGGTTCGTGTATCAGCGGGTTGGAATAGAGGTGACATCTAAAGTCTTACTGATTCTCAGATTATCTGGGTCTGGAGTCCCTTGACAAGCTTAAAGCTATTTGGAACTTTTATAGACTTTATTGATAGTAGTCGTTTCCACCCACCCTGACAGTAACACACTTTACTATCTATAGTCATGAATAAGAGAGAACTTGTTTAAAGCAACAAAGAGAGAATCATGATTTTTAAAAAGCATTAATGTTTTTCTTTTTTATCTCAAAGTCAAATACTTATCATTTGCAAAGTTGATGAATAGGAAAATACATGTCTTGCTGATTAGATACTTGATATTAAGGAATTATTGGTAATATATTTTCAGGTGTGATGATGGTTTTATTTTAATGTTAAGAAAGAGCCTTATCTTTTGGATATGTGTACTGAAATATTTACAGATGAAATGATCTGATATCTAGGAGGATTTGCTTTAAAGTAATTCAGGAGTCAGGAGTAGGTGGGGATATAGATGAATCAAGGTTGGCCATGAGTTGATAATTGTTGAAACTGGTGATAGGTATGTGAGGTTCATTATATTATTCTACTTGTGTTTATAACTTCTCCATAACACAAAAAATTTTCAAAAAGTATACGTTGTATGTAGGATACAGATTACCCCACTAAATATACAACACATATATAGGATGGGGTAAGATCAACTTAGAAGCACAAAAATAATTTACTGGATAAAAAGGTTCCACAGTTACAGGGATGGTGACCTATCAGAGAATGCAGGGGGTGGCTCCAGAAGCGTGCAGTTGCGTCGCCACCACCACTGGTCTTCTTTCTCCAATGTCCCTCCAGGTGACCGTGGTCCGGAACTTGGAGACCTATGGTCTGGACCCATGCTCAGTGGCTGCCATCCTCCAGCAGCGATGCCAGGCCAGTACCACCGTCACTCCTGCCTCCGGAGCCAAGGACAGCCTGCAGGTGCAGATCCAAGGAAACCAGATCCACCACCTCAGCTGGCTGTTGCTTGGTGAGCATCCTCTGAAGAGCAGAGGCATTGGTCTAGCATGGCGGAGATCTTCCTGACCCTAGACTCAGCTTGATCTAGGGTCTAGTTACCATAATAACTGCACACATGTGCACGCGCGCGCGCGCACACACACACACACACACAGAAACACACACACAGCAAAAGGTGGAGCCAGTGTTTGAACCAGATCTTTGGCCCCTTTCAAATTCAATGTTCTCTCCACCATACTATTAGAGTAGTTTTTCTGTTCTTCCATTTTTATATAACAGTTGTTGAGTGCCCAATCTCTGCCAGATACTTTGCTGGGCTTGTTGCAGGGATCGCTACTAATCGTAATGATGTTGCAGAACTGTGACCTATTTTGCAGATGAGGAAACTGGGGTTCCAGAGAGGTTCAGTGCCCTGCCCTGAGATCAGCTGACTCTTGAGTGCTGCAGCTGGGCTTGGAATCTCTTTAGACTCCAGAGCCCAAGGTCTTTCTGCTAACTCTGGGCCACCTAGCTTCCAGGTTGTCCTTAGTGCAAATCAGCTTCCACATCTCTGTCTGATCAGCTTTCTTAGACAAATGTGATCATATCACTCCCCTCTAAAACACTTTTCTTTTCTTAAAAATTTAAAAAGTTTTTTAAAGGACACAATGACTGAAATCTAATAAACTTTGTATACCTCTTCCACGCTTGCAGAATAAACTCCTAAGCTAGTAAACAAGACCCTCCCAGCCTGAGCGCATCTTTCCTGCCGTCTGTCTGGCAGCTTGGCACCCCCATGCCAGGCATCGCTGTGTGCTTGCTGTCCCCAAATACACCATGCCATGTCCTCACTTGTACGCTTTCACCTGGCTGTCCTCTCGCCTAGTGTACCTTCCCGCAACCTGACTCTGCCTCGCCGCAAAAGCTCATTGGCCCAGCTCCGTGGTTGTGGGAAGCCTGTCTCAGAGCATGTCCTATTTCCCTAAATTAGCGTTTAAAAAATTGCTAATGTAGCACTTTCCCATCGTGTGTATATTTCTGGTTAGTATCTGCAACTCGGCTAATTTTTTTTATCTGAACCCCCTTGCTAGACTGAGCTTCTCGAGGCAGAAACCTCTCCTTGTTCATCCTCAGGGCCTGGCACATAGTAAATGCTCAATAAGCAAATTCACGTCATGGCCTATGGCAGTACCCAGCAGCTAACTTCTAGAGTGGGGTTCCTTTATGTGAAGAACCCCATGTGAGGTGCTGAGGAGAAATGTAGAGGAAAATAGATGAATACACGATTCAACACAGACACATATATTCTCTCTCATGAGAAAATTATAAATGCCCGAAGTACACCTAGAAAGCAGCTAATCAGTGCGAAAATTACTGAAATAAACACTTCAGCCTTGAGATATAGGGACAGATGGTCCATCCAGAAGGCCTCCCTGGGAAGCTGGGTTTGAGCTGGGTGTGGAAGAGCGGATCACATGATGGGAGTTCTTGATGGCAGGAATGAGCCCTGTGTGGGGCTGAGGGGGTCGGGGCCCAGCAGTGACACGGTGACCTGAAGGGGAAGTGTGGGAGGCTAGCGGGGGAGCAAGGTCATGCCCCACTGAGGAATGTCTGCTTTTTGGATTGTAGAAGAATATCAGATCCCTCGAAAATACATCCAAGGCCTAGAAAAGGCCCCCAAACCTGGCAAGAAGAAGTGACAGACTCTTTGTTTCATGCGCTGATCCAGTGGAAATCCAAGCTCTTGGGGTGGTAATTTTTATGAACATTTTCAGCTTTTGCAAATACAAAATATAATTCTTTACCCAAATAAATTTTTATTCTAATCTAAATATGATTTCCCTCTTGTTTCCTCCACTTAGCTAAAATGTTATATTAACTTTTAAAGCCAGAAGCATTTTAAATCGACAGAAGAGGCCGCAGTGGTGAGCCTTTTCCAGTGACTTGGTTTCAGTGGTTTAGTTCCTACCCTGTTTTTAAGGCAGGACAGACCATTCAAAGTTCAGGCAGGTGTCCTTCCTGTTTTTAAAGCCCCTCTACCAAATATTCCACAGCCTCTTGCTCATCTGTTCCTACTACCTAATTAACCTCCTAGCCCCAAAATAGTCCCTTCACATCTTTAAAGAGTTAGTCATATAGAAACCAGTACCCAGCTGTTCTCTATCATTAGTTAAGGCAACAGAAGAAAGAATCGATCCCAAATTGCAGCAGACTTTAGGCTAGCTAGAAATAAGAAACAATAAAAGCACATCAGGACATGGGTTTCTACAGGACAGTGATTCCTCCCAACTTCAGCACACTGCCACTAGCTGGTAAATGTGTGATACCCCTCCAACGTAGTAGCTTTGTTACGGTGAAGACTTGTACCCAGCAAATGCCCTCTTCAGCCCCAACTTCTTAACCTGGGCTCATGGAAGTGGTCTTTGGTTTGTCTTCAGAGGGTCCAACTCCCTGAAATGGTGCACAAGATTTTATATGATCGTTTTCCTGACAGAGGAGCGGTGCTTTTGTCAAACTCCCAAAGAGATCACTTGAGGCCAAAGAGATTCAGAACATTGCTCTGGTCCCTGCTCAGCTCATGGAAGTCATTTCTGTGAGCAGACCTATCCTTGTAGAACAGGAAGGAGGCAGAGCTGGGCTAAATTCCTTAAGAGTTCTTGGGTTTTACCATTAAGAAACAATTATACTTCAACTGACTTCCTTTTTCTTTCTCATCTTACTTTCTTAAAAATTTGAGATAAGAAAGGCTTGAAAATATCCATAATATCCACAGATTACCCATATGAGGCTTGAAAAGGAAGAAAGGATGGGTGTCAAGATGCGCGTAGGATGCCTCTTACCTTTGTTATCAGGCCCAGAATAGGCCTTTTCCCTTGTAAGCAAGCTCCTTAATCTCACTAATCCTGTCTCTACTGCTATGAACGTATGGAACTGGGGAAGGGCTTTCTAGAAATTGACCCCAAACAGGATCCTATTACAATAAAGCCTTTAGCCAGCCAGTCTGATCTCAGTGAACATGAAATGTATAGTAGTAATGAACTATGGTCCTTAAATGGATACAAATAACATATAGTACTGTGCAAAGTTCTTTCCCAAACATGATGCTTTGCACAATCTTGAAGGGATCGGAGGCGCAGAGATGTTGCGTCTTGCCTTGTTAATCCCCTGCTAAAGACACAAAGCCAGTAAGTGGTAGGGCTGGTTCTAAATTGAACATCTACACTTAACTGTGGTTTGACCCAGAATTCTGCCATGACAAAGTGCTGTCAAGACCTGTGCTGTGAATGGTTTTTCCAGTAATGGTGACACATTTGCATGAGTCATCTTCCTTCTCCCCTGTATGAACAGCATAGGGACATGTACAAAGGTAGAATAGAGTTGGACTGTGTAATAGGTTTTTTTCCTACGTGCTGAGCCAAATAATGTAGATCAAGGTCAAATGTACAACTTTGAATTTATTAACCCCATGCTACAACCAAATGAGTTTCAGTGAAAAGCAGAAACTGGATCATTTCTAGGCTTTTGCAAAAATCATTGAAAGATACACTTCTTGGAGGTGTAGGTGAACAGCTGTTACAGATGTGCCCCATTCTTGGGTAATTTTAAGAATGTCTGCTGGACATTCATTCTTTCTTTTGGACCCTATTCATTGCATTCTATGTGATCAATACTAGAAGGCAGGTAAGAATTTATTTTTAATAACTTTTATGTGATTTTTTTTTCTGTGATTACTGAGATATTCCTTTGATGGAAGTGAGAGCATGCTAAAGTGAAAAGGCCATTTTGATCATCTAATCTAGTCTTCTTTCTCCAGGTGAAATGATCTTAAACTTTCAAAGGCACATTCCTATCTATCTTTTTTTTTTTTTTTTGAGACAGAGTCTCACTTTATTGCCCAGGCTAGAGTGAGTGCCATGGCCTCAGCCTAGCTCACAGCAACCTCAAACTCCTGGGCTCAAGCAATCCTGCTGCCTCAGCCTCCCGAGTAGCGTAGCTGGGACTACAGGCATGTGCCACCATGCCCGGCTCATTTTTTTCTATATATATTAGTTGGCCAATTAATTTCTTTCTATTTATAGTAGAGATGG
The DNA here is from genome assembly GCA_008750895.1 of Mirza zaza. Classification (NCBI taxonomy): domain Eukaryota; kingdom Metazoa; phylum Chordata; class Mammalia; order Primates; family Cheirogaleidae; genus Mirza; species Mirza zaza. The sequence continues at coordinate 16,994 of VSMD01051745.1, forward strand.
GGTCTCGCTCTTGCTCAGGCTGGTCTCGAACTCCTGAGCTCAAAGGATCCGCCCACCTCGGCCTCCCAGAGAGCTAGGATTACAGGCTTGAGCCACCGCGCCCGGCCCTTTTGTTTTTTTTTTAAAGAGTCAGGGTCTTGCTCTGTCACCCAGGCTGGAGTGTGGTGGTACCATCACAGCTCACTGCAGTCTCGAACTCCTAGCCTCAAGTGATCCTTCTGTTTCAGCCTCCTGAGTAGCTAGGACTATAGGTGTGCACCATCACACGTGGCTAATTTTTTAATTTTCGTAGAGATTTGACTAGTCTTAAACTTTTGGCCTCAAACAAGCCTCCCAAAGTGCTGGGATTATAGGCATGAGCCACTGTGCCCGGCCCTATTTTATTAAATAGTTCCAGAAATAGAAAAATCATTGCTCACCTCAGTAGCCTGTCCTGGTGTTCCAGAAAGCTCTCCTCTTTTTCTAAGTCAGTATCTCTTTCTGTAATTAGTCTCTTTGACTCTCCAGCTCCATGGAGATAACAGAATGGCTGGTCACCAAGGCAGGGCCTTCCAGCATGTAACATTTGGAGAATTTTCTCCAAATTATTTGAACAGTAGCTTTTATTCCTCTGCACACTGGCAAAAAGAAAATCTGAATCTGCCAAGAAATATGTGATTGCCTCTGTTCCCCCTCCAACTCCCAATTTCCGTAAGATGGTGAAGTTCAAGGAAGACGTTTCCAATGCGAATCATTTTTGCAACAAGCTTTTATTACTTTTTTTTTTAAAACCCATATAAGAAAGACATTTAAAAAGAAAATATCCTCAAAACAAACACTGACACACTGAGCAACACAACCATAGAAGGCACTACCAGCAGTTATACCCACCTCTGGGAGGGAAGGATACTCTATATATACGTTTTTTCAGAGGCTTAGACCTTGGCATAGGTCCTGGGTCTAACTGTGCTTTAGATAAAGTCTGAATTCATAAACACCCTTATCTCTTTATATATACCATATGCCTTTATGTGTGTGTGTGTGTGTGTGTGTATATATATATATATATATATATATATACATGATTTTTTTTTTTCCTTCTCAAAAATAAAATAGCCATCCCCTTGGAGGGAGGTTCTCAGCAGCATTCACAGCAGTTGCAGCAGGAGCCATGCCTTCTATCAACGTTAGAGACATGCAGGACGAGGGGAAATGACTCTACCTGCTCCCTTTAATATACAGCAGGGAGAGAGGTTTTTTTTTTAAGGGAGGGAAGTGATAAGGCTGAGCGTGGGATGGTAGATAACCAGGGTTTTTGTGGCTTAAAAAAATCTTAAGAGTTGCGAGCTTATGTTACTTTTGCAGCTCTGAAGACTGCACACAGTTCCTGTGACAAGGGGTCAGCATTCCTTCAGGGATCAGGGCAGTGTGGACTCAGCCTGGGTCAGGGCGGGAACTTCTGAGGCTACAAGAAGCAGCAGCGTGGGCTTGAACCAGCCCGAGAGAGACTGGCAGAGGACAACAAAGAAATGGTTTCTCAGAGGCTGGATTGGAAAACCCACCCTGCTTTGAATGAAGGTCGCAAGTCCTTCTCCCTCCGCATCGGAGCGTCTTTGCAGGCCTGGCTACTCGCTGGCATTGTGCGACTGATTTATTTTAGGGTTCAGCCTGAACGAGAAGCCAGTACAAATGTACAGTCAGGAATCTGAGCCTCCCTGTCAACGTGGTCTCATGTCACTTCTTGGAAGTCAAAACTCAGGCACCTGGATGGGAAGGAGGTCTGTGACCCTCAGCCCCTACTCAGAGGGAGGGCCCTCCAGGCCTCGCCTCCCACACCACCATCGTCCACTTCCTGGTACGAGTGGGCCGGCAGCAGAGCTTCATGTACACACGCTGTGCTCCTATCTCTCTCTCAAAACAAAAAGGCACTGAGGTCGGCGGGTGGCCAGGCCCACGGGCTCACTGAGCGCAGTGCTGGGCCGGCCCTTGCTTCGGAACAGAAAGGACTCCGAGTTGGCCGAGCTGGAGGTTCCCCCTCTGTAATCAAGGCAACTCCTTAGGCAGCACCTGGAGATCCCAGCGTCCCCACGGGAGGAGGGAGGCAGTGCTGGAGGCCGAGGGGAAAACTGAGGCAGCCCATGCCCTCCTCTGTTCGCTAGCTGGAGGAAGGGTGAAGACAGCTTCGAGGAGGTTCTCTGCATCGCTTTGGGGCTTTCTCTTACTGCCTGATTTCCCTACTCAGCAGGAGACTTTTAAAATGACAAACAGCTGGTTTCCCTTTGGCGGAAACACACGAGGGTTATGGCAATATTAAATTCAAATTTGTAACCTATAAAGAAATAATTGTCGACAAAGACGTGACTACTAAGTACCACACATACGCAGAAATATATGCCTTTGGGTTTACAACATGTGCCCCGTCTCTTGGGCAGTGAGGGCCAGGGCCAGGGCAGGCTGCAGCTTCTCTGGAAATCTCCGAGCCAGTCGTAGCTTTGGTGCTCCTAACCCTGAGCTCTGGGCCAGGGGCTCTGTGAACTTCCCTTATGCATGAACAGCGGGCACCTGGGGGCAGTGGGGACAGTCCTTTTATGAGCATCTCCCTGCTTTCAGGGTCTCAGCTCAGACCTGCCAAGGGAATGTGCTACAACTTTTCACTCATAAATAAAGGTACTGTAGGTGGCAAATACGGACACTGAAGAAGAATCAAAGCCAGAGAAAGAACACGTAGCTCTAAAACCTTCCTTCCTTTGCCGGCTGGCGTGGTAGGTTCCAGTCTGGTGACAAGAGAGGCAACGATTTGGTTTGCAAAAGGCTTGCAAGAGTGAGAGAGGACAACGGCTGTTTGTTTCACGTGAGTTCTGACCCCCGGCAGAGCCTGCCGAGAAGTCAGCGTCGGGGTGAGCAGGAGTCACCCCCGCACAAACACTTGTCCACGGAAGAGACTTTGTGCCACGGCTGGAACTGCTGGGCGGGCACAGATGCACCCACCAGAGGTGTCCTGAGAAAAAAGTGTCTGTTGCAAAATAATAATTAATAATAAAAAATAAATCCGAGAGCATCGGGAGGAGAGGAAGCAGGACCGGTTACCCAGGTTTGCCCTGGGATTCTCTTAAGGCCTCCTCCAGTTTCTGCCTAAACTTGTCGTACTTCTTTTGCACTTGCTGGATCTTGTCCTGCTCCTCTTTCTCCAAGATGGTGAGGAAGTTCTGGAGTTCAGGGATGGAGAAGGCATCCCACTGTGAGGCGACAGGGAGAGAGATGGGGAGAAACAGAACAGGAGACGGGTTAGAAGTGGAGACGGCACGTGGGGCCCTGCTGCCCCCTTCTTCCCATGGTTTACACGTGAGATCCACACACAGTTTGCTAGTGGATAGGTAGGTGCAGTGAATACAGCTTGGGTTTTACATGTCTGTCCTACCAGCAGCAAAATCCCAAATCCTGGCATCTTGTGACCAAGAGTTGCTGGTCCACGAACCATGCTTTTATTTGGAGAATCAATAATCTTAAGTTCTGTGTAGTGGCTGAGTTCTTGACAATGATGCTGGAACCACCCCAGGCTCCCAACATGCAGACCCTCGGGAGGCAGGGGAAGGAGAGCAGGACGTGGACTCAGGAGACCCGGATGTAAGCCTGACTCCACCTCTCACCAGCCAAGTGACCCCGGGCACATCACTCCACCCTCCCCAGCCCACTTTTTTGTCTGCCACGGAATGGGGGTGCCGACCTCCCGTGGCTGGGAGAGACCACGAGAGCCTGGCTGGCTCAGGCTGACCCAGGAGCAGAGGCCCCGTGGGGCCAAGCACTGAGACTCCTAAGCTCTTTAAGCACAAAGAGCATTAGGGTTTATTTAATTTAGTCCCCACACCGGATAAACAAGAAACCTGAGGTCCACAGAGGGAAGGTGGCATTACTGTGATCACACAGCTTATGGAGCAGAACTGGAACTTGAGCCCAGGCCTCCGAACTCCCAGGCCTTTGAGCTTCCCACAGGGCCAGCTGTGTTCACACACTTCCAGTGGAATACTTTTTCTAAACATAATCTTCCATAGATGCCAGTATATAAAGCAGGTGGAAGGCAGAGCTGCTCTGGTTGAAATGGGAGGACGGGGCTGAGCCCCACCCAAGACTGCTTCTCAAGACCCTAGGCCTCCACTGAATACAATGTGACAAAGTGTTCCTGGTCACTCATCCCAGGACACAGGGAGCACCAGCCTGGTGTCACCCTAGTTTACAGCACAAGACCGGACACAAGTTAGCCCCCTAGGGGGAAGGAGGGTCAGTATTTAAGAACGAGAGACAGACAAATGGCTCAAAAATGTCGACACCCAGTGAAGCCCAGCGGTGGAGCTTGCTGGGCATCAGGCCATCCTGGAGCAAAAACAGCCTGGGCCTGAACACAGGGAGTTTCTCAGCCCCGCACCACCCTGAGTTTTCAGGAACAAAGCACACAAAATCCTTTTCCAGGGTCCTTGCCAGACACAGGCCCTGACTTGCTCCCCCAGGGCGCTCACAATCCTGGCTGACGCGCTGAGCCCGGGCGCAGGGCTCACCCCACTCAGCTTTCTCTGCAGCCATGGTCCTGCCGCTGTGGCTGCACGGCCCCCACCTGTGCTGGCTGGTTAGGACGACACCCACCTGCACCCACGCAGGGTGCCCCGAGGGCTGGGTCTGTGCAGAGGGTCCAGACCTACCTCCACCTCTCCGGTTTCGTTCTCCTTTAGCACAAAGCTGAGGACGTCAGTGTCGGGCCCAGCGAGCAGGCGCAGGTAGAGGGGGCAGTCGGCGATGGAGAGCTTCTGGAAGAGCACTGCAAAGCAAGGGGGCGTCTGGGGACTCATCTCGGGAAAGGAGGATGGGGCGATGGGCAGGGCAGAGGTGGGGTACTTGTAACTGGAAGTGGACATGCATAAAAGTCCTTTCAACCTCACGACATGAACCTGACAAGAATAAAGGAGCCATAACCTTTTATCGTGGGTGTCTGCTCAGAGTTTGAAGCAAGTTTCCCTTCACATCCTCTCCTAAAAGGTTAGGAGTGGTGGGCGGATTCCTCCCCTCGCACAGATTGGGAAGTGGGAGCCCAGGGTGCGGTTCTCCTGAGGCCACACACAGTAGGGGCGCAAAGAGCGGCATGAGCTGCTCTCGTCTCCCAGAGTCCCCTGCATGTGGCTCTTCCACAGATCTGAGTGCCACGTGGACGGCTGGAGCCCCGGGACACAGGAGAAGCCCACTCCTCCCCCCGAGGCTGGCAGGGGTTTCGGAGGGTGGCAAGGACAGAGCTGGGAAAGGCAGCCCTGGCAGGGATCTCTCTCATACCTTGTCCGTCCTTGTGTGTCCGCTTAAAAAGTGCAAACTTCTGGGGATTGTCCACCACCATGAACTTCTTGAGCAGCCCCTGGATGACTTCGCTGACCGTGGTGGTGCTGCTGATGTGGAGCTGCTTGATGGCATCGAGGGGCAGGTAGAAGGACGTCCGCTTGTCGGTGGTGGCTGCCAGGTTCACTTCCTTGATGGCATCATAGATGGACTGGGGCCGGATCCCAGCAGGCACGGTCACTGGCCGCCGAAGTTTCAAATGCACTTTGATGAAGCCCGTGTAGGTGCCGTCTTCACTCTGCCGGTGGGGGGGACGTCACATGGGGTCAGGGAGGTCTGTCTTGCACTGTCAGACCTGTCGCTCTGGGCTGTTGCCCCAGTGAGCACCCACCTGTCTCCTTGAGTTCCTTCCTGCTTCTGCTGACCTGGGCTTGCTGGAGAGCAGAGACACATTCCCCTCCCCACCCCCCCAGCCGTGGGCAGGAAGGAGAAGGCCCACGGCATCCAGCCATCAGAGAGGACTTGGGGGGCACAGTGGCTTTCCCTCTCCAGAGGCTCAGGCTAGCTGCCCCCAAACCTCCTGCCCGCAGGCAGATGCTGACAGCCTTTGGTGAGTCCCCCTCTAAGGGTGCCACTGGCCTCTCCAGTTTGCACCTCTGAACCAGGCAGCAGCGGGAAGGCGCTATAATAGGGCCCGTGGAGAACCAGCCCACTGGGTTTTTCTCCTGCGTCTTTTTGCAAAGGACCCACAACCTTTACGATTTAAACCAGACCCACCTGTGACTGGGTTTGCTGGCGTCCCATCGGCTGAAGCCCCAAAGAGCCAGTTGCTGCTGGCCACCAGCAGGGGGCAGGGTTCTCCTACCTGCTCCCCTCCCCGCTGAGGCTGGCCTCTCCAGCCCAGTGCTGAACTGGGTGCCCTCCCCTCTCTGCGCCCTGCACAGTCTAGCGGGCAGGAAGGGGAGCCGCTGCCCACTCCCCTTGTCGAGGGCTCCCGGGGGCCAAGCAACACCAGGCCCCGGGTCATTGCATATCATTTGATCTCTTAGTTTACAATGAAGCTCAGGGAAGTTAAGAAAGTTTCCCAAAGTCACATGCGAACAAGTGGAAGGGCCGGATTGGATCTGGGTCTCATTCCCAAGCCCATTCTATTTCCTAAAGCACACGGAGGCCAGCGCCCGGCTGTCAGCCCTCCGTGTCGGAGGCGCCTGGAGACCAGGAGAAAGGGGAGAGACGCGCAGGGGAGTAGCCACGGGACCCAGGCAGAGGGGGCAGGAGCGGGCGCTCACCAGCTTCATGCCCAGGCAGTTCTTCTCTCGCGTGTTGTAGCTGTCGATCTTCTGCCTGATCTCCTGCAGTGTGGGCGGGCGCCGCGGCTCCTCGGCAGCTCTGCAGACGTTCTGGAACAGACGCGGGATGGGGAGGGCGGGTGTGCAGTGGTTCTCAGAATGAGCCCGGGACATCGGCGCCCTCCCAAGGCCTGCCAGGCCAGGAAGGATGGAGCACCAGCCCCACACCCCGAAACTAGTCGCACGGACTGGAGTAAGACGGCGAGAGGTCAGGTCCCAGCTGGGCCACTGCCGAGCCGGCCATCCCTGGGGAAGCAACTCACATCTCAGCCTCAGTCTCCTCACCTGTGAAATGGGAACAGCACCCGCCCCACAGGCTTGTCTCGAGACCAGTGAGACTGTGTCTGGCACACGGGCCCCGTCCGTTTGCATATGGATGGTTGCTGTGGGGACAGGTGTGTGTGCGTGGTGCTGGCGTGTGCTGATGGGAGAGACAGGAATTTCCCCAGACCCAGTGGAGTCACAGACACAGACCCAAGGAGACACAGACACAGTTCAGGCCCCATGTCACTGGTCACGGTGCTTTGCACATAAGAAGTAAATGTCTATTTGTCAAAAGGAACGTGTGAACTGGTAGCGATCAGCAGCTGGAGCCCTCTGGGATAAGCGAGGAGATAAACCTCTTCTGCTGGGGCAGAGGGACAACAGCACTGACTTAGCACCAACTCTGTGCCGAGTACTTGCCACACATCATCTCATTTAATTCTCACAAACCAAAACTCTGTAAGATAGCATATTACCCCCATTTCACAGGTGAGACTACCAAGACTAAGAAGAGTTGAGCAAGTTGCCTAGTGCGCTACAGTCAGTACCGTCTTTCCCCGAAAATAAGACCTACCCACAAAATAAGCCCTGGCAGGATTTCTAAGCATTTGCTCAATAGAAGCCCTACCCCGAAAATAAGCCCTAGTGACGGGCGTGGCTACGCAGCGCATCTGTACAACCATGCATTTCGTCTCGGAGCGGGAAAGAAGACGAGCAGTCCTTCTCATCTGCCCCAGGAGAGCTCTATCGCTCAACATGAGAGATTGGGGCCAATGGTTCTAAAGGAAATAGAGTCGAAAGAAATTCAGGATGGCATTCGGGGTTTGGAGAGTTATGATGATGTTCCAGAAGAAGACGACTTAGCTATATTTGAATAAATGTAGATCGTTGTACCGTACTTAAAAAAAAATAACACATCCCCTGAAAATAAGCCCTAGGGTGTCTTCTTGAGGGAAAATAAATATAAGACCCTGTCTTATTTTCAGGGAAACACGGTATGTACAGAGCTGAGCAGAAATTGCAGGTCTGTCCTGTTGTGTTCTTCCTACAACACCAGGATTCATTCTTCTCCTAGGTTCCCCTGATGGCCTGTTCCCCCGACCTCTGGGGAAGGGAAGGGGAAGGGGAGAAGAGGGGGTATAGGGGTGAGTTCTGGGATCTAAGCAACTCTGCCCCTCAGCCAATTCCCTGGATTTCTCGAGTTCACCGCCACCCACTTCCCGCTTTTATCGTCGGGCCGAGAGTGCTGGAAGAGGCTGGCCGAACCCGCTGGGAATTTGCCTGACCTTGGAAATCTAGCAGGCTCAGGGAAGATCAGGATTCTCCCTTGGCAAACAAGGAGACTGAGGCCCACAGAGGAGTGACTCTGATGCCACGTGACACCGTCCTGTGGGAGTCTGGCTTTGGCTGGGAATTTCACCCAACACCACGCACCACCCAGTGGAACACAGCGGGGCACCCTCGCCTGACCTGCCTCCCTGGAGCAAGCCTGTCTGGGAGACGTGCCACACTGAAGAATATGCCACTTCCTCCTCCCACTCTCCACTCCCACGGAACCGATGTGGCGTCAGGCTCTGGCTGCCAAGAGGAGCCAACATCCTCTCTCATCATAGCATCTTCCCCTGGCCTGTCTGCAGCCGCTGGACTCGTGCTCCGGGGCTCTTGATCTCCTGCTAACAGCAGCACTGTGCTGGGTACTTTTTTTGCATACCTTCTCTTACGTACTACCTGTATTTTCCAGATTACAAAACTGAGGCTAAGAGGGGTTAAAAAACACACCAGGCTGGGCATGGTGCCTCATGCCTGTAATCCCAGCACTTTGGGAGGCCAGGGAGGGAGGATCGCTTGAGGCCAGGAGTTTGAGACCAGCCTGAGCAACCTAGCGAGATCTTATCTCTACAAAAAATAAGAAAAATGAGCCAGATGTGGTGGTACACACCTGTAGTCCCAGCTTCTCAGAAGGCTGAAGTGGGAAGATCATTTGAGCCCGGGAGTTCAAGGCTGCAGTGAACTAACATGATGCCACTGTCCTCACGCCTGGGTGACAGAGCAAGATCCTATCTCTAAAAAAGACAGAAAGGAGAGAGAGAGAGAGAGAGAGAGAGAGAGAGAGAGAGAGAGAGAGAAAAGAA
>VSMD01051745.1:26062-55921 GCA_008750895.1 Mirza zaza
GGGAGGGGAGGGGAGGGCAGGGGGGGGGAGGGGAGAGAGACCAGCAAACATGCCTGTGGTCGCACTGCTAGTGAGTGGCTGAATAGAGGCTGGAACTAAGTCCACCCAAGGCTGGAGCCCACGTCCTTCTCTGTGCACCACGGACGCACCACGCCGGGCAACCTCTGCTGCGGAAGGGCCGGCCCAGCACGCCCACAGTGACCGCGGAACTCCGTGCCGCAGGGACGAGCAGCTGCTGAACCAAGGCCTACAACTTACCCGGCCTGTGGAATGTTCATCCAAGAGGCATCTGACCAGTGGGTCAGGGCCCAGACCCGACCCAGCACCTTCACGGGCGCTGCGTGTCGCCTGTGAAGATGGCAAGGAGGGACTTCTAACCTCTGGAGTGGGCTGCAGCCTCCGGGACGCGGGGCCTACCCTCTGCCCGTGCGCCCGCTCGGTCTCCGGGACCGGACCTGACGCCGTGGAGCACCACGCGAGGGGAGGCGCTCTCTGGCCATCGCCCGTTTGCCTGAGGTGAGTAACACGTGGTGTGAGCCTCACAGACGGTCTCTATTCGGTCAGTCATCAACCCGGGGACTCTCAAAATGGAGCCTCTCTCTCCTCTTCCCTTCCTCAGTCGGCTCCTGGAGCTCCCCGTCCCGGGTGCCCAGCAGCTGGGCACGTCTCTGTGGCCCAGATGCGCCCGGCCCCGGCCCCGGCCTGCCGTCCCTCTCGGAGCTGCCGGTCAGAAAGACCAGCTGTCCGGGAACTGTCGTGTGCTCCCGTCTCTGAAGCAAGGAGGCCGCCCCTCCTCAGGAGTTAACGGCTTTCCCATACTCATCTACACAGAGAGGCTTAAACGATACAAAGAAAACTCTAGAAGCTCTTGGAAGAGCTCCTCTCGTAGTTTCCAACCGAACTCCAGCCACTTCCCTGTAGGACAAGGCAGCTGTGCCGTGGCTTTCAAAGGCCTGGTTCTGAACACGGCGAGAGTCAGAGCTGCTTTAGCCTAAGGTTTCTTCTTCTTCCTGTTCCCCTTTTCTTCAGCAGATAAACCCATCTATTCTCTTTCCCACCACGAACCTGGGGAAGTGACGCAAGTGGCCGCGGATGCCCCTGCCTCCCAGGGCTGACGCAGAAGACAGTGGCTCTGACCTCGCCAGCCGAGGCCCTCTGGGTGTGGCGGGGAGCCCATCTGGGAGGGCCAGGAGCCCCGCGTGGGGCCGACACTACAAACCTCACAGCCCTGGAACGTCAGCACCCGGGTCTGGGACGGCTGCTGCCCACACCAGATCCCGCAGACGAGATCTGACCCGTGGACTGAATGAGTCACCTCCCAAAGTAGGCCAGCCACCAGCTGCAGCCACGAGGTGGTGTCGAATCTAGACCGGTCAGGTGTAGAATCTAGACCAGTCGTTCTTTTTTTTTTTTTGAGACAGAGTCTCACTCGGGTGCCCTGAGTAGAGTGCCGTGGCATCAGCCTAGCTCACAGCAACCTCCAACTCCTGGGCTCAAGCGATCCTCCTGCCTCAGCCTCCCAAGTAGCTGGGACTACAGGCATGCGCCACCATGTCCGGCTAATGTTTTCTATATATACTAGGTGGCCAATTAATTTCTTTCTATTTTTAGTAGAGACGGGGTCTCGCTCTTGCTCAGGATGGTTTTGAACTCCTGACCTTGAGCAATCCGCCCACCTCGGCCTCCCAGAGTGCTAGGATTACAGGCGTGAGCCACTTCGCCCGGCCAGAGCTAACACTTTGGTGCCAACAAATATACGCTGCCCCAGAGGTTGACCCAAAAGGCAGTATCTGTGGTATGAGCCAGATCAATAATGTAGTCATCTTCCGAGAGTGAGACAAAGACCTCGACTTCCATTCATCTGACAGAGTCTCAAGTCTTCAAAGCGAAAGATTGGTCTCTGTCCATGCGTACATAGCTAGAAACCCAGCAGATAGAGTTTTGTCTCTCGGGGTGACCCAAGATGGAGACAGAATGGGGAGCTCTTACGATTTGACAAATACAGGCATTGGCCCGTGAGGGGTCTCTCCTGGGGGGCTTACACATCTCCGTGCATACGGCAGGGAATTCGTCTGCTCCGACTAAGCCCCCGGCATTGGTGGCAGATGGCTGAGCTGTCCCCAATGCACCTGGCACATCCAGGGCACTGCTGAAGAATGGGTTTGTGCTCACACGTGCTAAGCCGTGGGAAATGGCTATATCCTCTTTTAGCTCTTGAGCTTACTGGGGTACAGCCAAGTGCGGAGGCTGGGCGCTGGGGTCAGAGCGGGGTGACCCTCCCCCGAGCAATTCTCTAATGTTTCCACGGAAATATTCTTAGCAAAATCAGGAGGACCACACCCCTGTAGTCTGGACCCCGTCTCAGAGCTGATTTGCCCTGAGTCGAGGTTTCCTTTATCCTATTTTTAAAACAACAAAAACGAAACTGGCTAATTCTGCATTCTAATCAATGACATATACAAAGTCTTTTTTTTTTTTTTTTTAATTTTTTTTTTGAGACAGAGTCTCACTCTGTTGCCCAGGCTAGGGTGCCGTGGCGTCAGCCTAGCTCACAGCAACCTCAAACTCCTGGGCTCAAGCAATCCTCCTGCCTCAGCCTCCCAAGTAGCTGGGACTACAGGCATGTGCCACCATGCCCGAGTAATTTTTCTCTATATATTTTTAGTTGGCCAATTAATTTCTTTTCTATTTTTAGTAGAGACGGGGGTCTCGCTCTTTCTCAGGCTGGTTTCGAACTCCTGACCTCAAGCAATCTGCCCGACTTGGTCTCCCAGAGTGCTAGGATTACGGGCGTGAGCTACTGCGTCCAGCCATATCTTCCTTCCTTCCTTCCTTCCTTCCTTCCTTCCTTCCTTCCTTCCTTCCTTCCTTCCTTCCTTCCTTCCTTCCTTCCTTCCTCCAGCTCAATCATAGTGCACTACAACTTTGAACTCCTTGCCTCAAGTGATCCTCCCACTTCTTCTTCCAAAGGAGCTGGGACTACAGGTGTATGCCACCATGCCTGGCATACTTCTATTTCTTCTCATGCTTGGTGGCACTGAGCATGAGGCAGATAGTAAATAGTTGCTCAAGAAACGTCCATGGTCCCCCACTGCCTACAGTGGGGAAAAAAAGGTCTTAGTTACTCCTAGGAATGACAGTGCAGAGAGCCTTGGATTTCGCCTAGAGTGAGTTCTGTGAGAGAGGCAGCCACACCTGTGTTGTCTACTATGGTATCCCAGGGCCTGGTTCCAATTTGACACATAGTAGGGTTCCATAAGTATGTGCAGGATAAACACAAGTGAGTGCTTGCCTTTTGACTCCCATTATAAACTGTGTGATCTTGAGAAAGTCAGATAACCTTTTTAAGCCTAAGTTTCTTCATTTATAATTTTGGAATAAAAATTCTTACCTCATAGGATTTGTGCAAAGATAAAATCAAATGATGTAATAATGGGTTTGAAAGTGTTTTGAAAATGATTAAACCTATCCAAAGGCATATATTGTTATTATCATCCCAGGAAAACGAAGCCCTGCCCCTCTGAGCCAACCTCATTTTTCACTTTCCTTGAGCACTTATTCTAGATTCACCCCATACCCCAAGAGTTCGCTCATTTCTTTCTCAACTCCACTGATTGACAGATTTCTTCTGTAAAAGGCCAGATAGTAACTATTTCAGGCTCTGCAGGTCAAACAGTCCATTGCAACTACTCAAGTCTGCCATCATAATACAAAAGCAGCCGTCAGGAGTATGGCTGTGTTCCAATAAAACTTTATTTATAGAACCTGGCCCACGGACAGAGGTTTGCTCTACACGATTGTTTGTGCAGTCTAGATTACATACCAGAATACACACTCCTCATTTCCCCTAGTTCCCTCTTCTCCATGTAGTTTCCCAGTGAAATTGCTCTAGCCATAGCAATCTCCCCATTCTCTGCTCTCCTAATATATCAGATTCCTGATCCCCAAATGGAGAAAGATACACGTAGTTTTGCCCGGGTCCCTTCCTTTCTCCTGAATCGGACTTCCTACATTTCCTGTGTATTTCCTCACAACACCAGTTAATGGGCCTTTGTCACTTCACTCTCACTTAATGGACGCTTTTCAAGAGTAGACAAAGGCTTGCTCACCTCACGGGAGTTCTGCTCACTCTCCATTCTCCAGGGAGGAGGTAAGAAAACCGGTGGGGGCAGGGATGCAGGTGGGTGGCTAGGCCCACTCACTGGCTCAGAGACTCACTCCTGAACACCAGCCTTGTGGCCCCAAAGCCTCCAATTCCTGTTGCAGCAAAACTGCAAATGACCATGCCTCATGGATCTCTGCAGCTGCTTGCTGGTGTTAAATCCATACTGCAAGAACTGATGGAGGTGATTTCAGAACCTGTATGGCTGCATTTGCCATCTAATTATAGGCTGCTTTTTATTGTTTAATGGTTGCTTCACATATGTTAATCCTATCTCCCCAATTAGATGCTCCCTGGAGGGAGACTGACTTTAGTCTGGTGTTCAAACTTCTTTGGCACCCGCCCTGGGGCTTGGCTAACAACTGGGCTGACCCCCAAGAAGGAGTCAGATAAATACCTGTGGGTTGGGTGGCAGGGCAGCCTGGGTGATTTCCAGCCCAGAGCCCACCGTGGGCCATGGACACCAGGCAGCCGGGTCCAGGAGCCCCTCCCACTGTCCTGCACCCACAGGTCTAAGGCCAAGTGCCTTGGCTGAAAGCCAGCCCTGAGGCTTGGCTCTTTGCAGCTTGCTGGTGAGAATGAATGTAAGACCATCAAATGATCTGTGACCTTCAGTCACAGAGGGGAAGTCACTTCCCCTCTCAGGGCCTCAGTTTCCTCATCTGCGGAATCACGAAGTGAGAGCAGAGAAGCTCTAAGGCCCTTTGCAGGATTCGAATCTTCCACATAAGATAAAGTGGTTTTTTTCATCACTGCTTCCTCTTCTATTTCAGAGAATTGGGTGTGGGAATAGGGGGCCTCTCGGAAGCTCGCTGGGCACGTCTGAATTGCAGCAGGAACGCCTGGTCTAGCAAGTACTTAAGAACGCGTCTAACCCCTACGACTTTAGTTTTTTTCACTGCTCGCTACCTGCTTTCTCTGCTCAGCAGCAAGACGGGGCCAAGCTCAAGCAGGTCTACGCCTCCTTAACTCATACACGACTCAAGAAAACAAAACAAAAAACACCCCGGAAGCTTGAGCCTTTGCCACATTTCCTCTTTCTCAGCTCTGAGCAAATCTGTCAGTAGCAATTCTTTCACCTCCGCCCCACCTAGGGCGGAAGAAGCATCTCCAAGCCTGAGCCAGGGAGGAGAGCCTGAGGCATCTCCTGCAGAAAGACCAAATGCAGATGCTGGAGGCCTGCCCTGAACGGGAACCCTGAAGGCAAGGGGCAGCCACCCGTCTGTGTGGGCTGGGTTTGAAACGCCCTGCTCAACGTCCAAACCACACTCAAGGGTCGTCAGTCCCCTTGTGATGATCTCAACCAGAAGGGAAAGAGGAAGACCCACGGGGCCTCATGGCAGGGCCCCCTCCCAGGCCCCAAAGGGCCTGTGTTCTGGGATGGATTCCAGTCCCACCCATGGCAGGGAAAGGGTAGATTCCCACAGGTCCCTCCATGGAGCTGTCCATCGCCCCCAAAACAGAAGGGTTAGAAACTCCTAAACTGTGTTCTCCAATAGGTTATTCGCTGCAGAGCCAGGAAGGGGCTTCCGCACGGAACCATCCATGCAAGCAGCTCCGGCAGCAAGTAGCAGAGGAGCAGGGGAAGCAAGGGGGTGGGGGCTTGAGCATCGAAAGAATCTGAAGTCCCAAAAGACAAAAATGCAGAGCAGATGGTCAGTGTCCACGGTCAGTCAACAGAAACAGATTGAACTGCCTCTGGGTGAGGACTGTGAAAGGCACCTTGGGAGGTGGAGCAGACAGGTGTGGTCCCTGTCTTTGGGAGCCCCCAGATTATCTAGGAGGGAAGACAGAGACGCATGTGCTGTGGCACACACCAGAGCAAGTATAGTGCAATCCGGAACAAAAAGCCTCGGGCAGCCCAGATCAACTTCCTGTGGTGGAGGTCATTCCATCAGGTTCCCCAGGGTGCCAGCATGTCCTAGAGCCTGGGCACAGGGTCCCCATTCTTTGAGGTGGCCATCTCAGCCAATGCACAGGAGCAGCTCACCTAGGGTGAGTCAGGACCAGGAGGGAAGAGAAGCCCCACGCAGCAGGCCAAGGGAGGCAGGGACCTAGGCTCAAGCCCTGCAGTGCCCCGGTATAACAATACAAATTGCCAACAGCCGG
Source organism: Mirza zaza (assembly GCA_008750895.1). Classification (NCBI taxonomy): domain Eukaryota; kingdom Metazoa; phylum Chordata; class Mammalia; order Primates; family Cheirogaleidae; genus Mirza; species Mirza zaza. The sequence continues at coordinate 32,334 of VSMD01051745.1, forward strand.
GCACCGCCCTGAAGGCTTCACAGTCAGGATCTCATTCAATCCCTTAAGTAACTCGACAAGGGAGGCACCCTTCTACCCAGCACCCCTGCTCTTGACCGCTAGACCATGCTGCCATGCACGCTGGGCCTCAGGTGGCCTGTGCTGGCCGTGCCCTTGGTCTTCTGTGAACTCGAGCAGGTCCATCTCACTGAGAGTCAGATCTCATTGTTCGTGAAATGCAGTTCACGCATTTGTTGTGGCGATTACAGGAGGCTGTGCATCCGAAAGTGCTTAGCACGATGTGAGTACACAGTAAGCGCTCAATAAACGTTAGCTAGTGCATCATCATCACCATCATCATGGTCGTCTGTCTAGCAGGACGAAGGAGAGGCTGGTCAGTGGGGACTGGCCCAATATGGGAGTCCTCATGTCCCTGACCTTGATCCCTGCCAGTGCCAGCCAGGGCCACATCATGACTTTCATGGTCCTGAGCACTTCTGTGTTTGGGGACAGGGGACCCTTCCTCCATAAAAAGACATTGAAAATTATATTTTTATGGTTACACTGGTATAAAGACAAATATATTAACATCCCATATTTTCTTCAACTTAAACGTTCATTTTTTTCCTCCTGATTTTAAAAGAAATCAAAACATTTTTATGGGCCTCTAAAGTACTGCGGGCCCCTGGCCCCGGGCCTGCTGTGCCTCACAGATACACTGGCTGTGCTTTCCAGCTGTTCGTCTCAGGTAGGTTGACCAACTGCGCTGGTTTGCCAGGAGTGAGGGGTTTCTCTGGGTGCGGGACTTCCAGTGCTAAAACTGGGGCAGTCCAGGGGCAACCAGTACTTCTGTGACCCAAGCCCCAGTGACCCCCACTCAGGTCTAGAGGGTCTCCGTCCTCGCTTTTCCTCTCTGCTGCAGGTCCCAGGGACACTGTGTGCTCTTCTGTCCTCTGCAAAACTGCACCCATGGACTTGATTCTGCAGGTTCTTCCGATACCGCCCCTGACCCCCAACACACACCTTGAGGTCAAGCCGTGGCCTAGGACACAGTTTGGTGGCTGTCCCAGAAGATAAGCACCATCCCTGCAGCTGGATCCAGAAGGCAAGCTCCTCAGGGCAGGGACTCGGCCGTGTGCACTGGTGCCACCCCCAGAACACACCAGAGGGACTCATTAAACATTTGCTTAATGAACTGAATAAAACACAAAGTAGTAGGCAAACACATACACACACACACACACACACACACACACACACCTCAAATCCCCAAAACAAATATAGGAGAATTGAAATGTTCCAATATTTTATAAAGGTCTGGATTGCAGGATTCCTGGTCCATGCACCTATTTAATTCTGCGACAGTAAGTGAACATCAGACATGACTTCTGTCCTCTATTTCTGGGGGTAGATAACTCAAACCTCTTTCCCTCCTCTGTGTCTTCATGAAGTCCCCTTTTCAGCTCAGAGGTCTAAAGTATGAATCCAGGCAGAATAGGGTATAACACCCATTCTTCTGAGGTGGCCACAGGAATTTTCCCTCTGGGCATTTTCTCATTCCATAAAGAGTTTCTAGAAGGTAGTTCTTCAGGTCAGTTTTCCTCATTGGGTTTCCAGCTACGTCCCTGTGCCCTCACTCAGCCTCACCTAGGTCAGCCTCCTTCCAGTCTCCCTGAGCCCTCAGTCTGACCATTCGTCCTGGGAAGTCATTCTCTTCATCTGATAGGACTTGCCCCCTGCCCCTGGAACTGACAGTATGTCTTTTGGGATAGTCATTTTTATCTAGAATTAGTGGATTTTCCAACAACATCGATGTATGCCCAATTATTCCAGCACTGATTCCATCCTCTGTATATTAGTGTTAGTGGTACAAGCCAGTCTCCCCCATTAAACCATGATCACCCCAAACTCAATGATTGCACCTTTTCCATCTTTGTATTCCCAGACCACCCTGGATCAGAGTGCTGTGGAGTGAATTAGGAACAGATGATGGCTACGGAAGTGAGTTGTCCCAGTACCCTGTCCTGGGGCCCAGGCTCTCCTAAGGCTAGACTCAACTCTTTCAGAGGATTACATCTCATATCATATATCTGATAAGGGATCGATATTCAGACTATATATAAAAAACTCCTATCACAAAATAACAAAAAAATAAACAACCTGATTAAAAAATGGACAAAGGGGCCGGGCGAGGTGGCTCACGCCTGTAATCCTAGCACTCTGGGAGGCCGAGGTGGGCGGATTGTTTGAGCTCAGGAGTTCGAGACCAGCCTGAGCAAGAGCGAGACCCCGGCTCTACTATAAATAGAAAGAAATTAATTGGCCAACTGATATATATATAGAAAAAATTAGCCGGGCATGGTGGCGCATGCCTGTAGTCCCAGCTACTCGGGAGGCTGAGGCAGCAGGATTGCTTGAGCCCAGAAGTTTGATGTTGCTGTGAGCTAGGCTGACGCCACGGCACTCACTCTAGCCTGGGCAACAAAGCGAGACTCTGTCTCAAAAAAAAAAAAAAAAAAAAAAATGGACAAAGGGCACGAACAGACATGTCTCTAGAGAAGATCTATAAATGATCAATAAGCACATGAAAAGATGCTCAACATCATTGGTCATTAGGCAAATGCAAATCAAAACTATAGTGAGATACTACTTCACATCTATTAGCATGGCTATTATTAAAAACAATGACAACAGAAAATAAAGTATTGGCATGGATGTGGAGAGGTTGGAACCCTGTGCATTGCTGGTGGGAATATAATACAGTGCAGCCATTGTGGAAAATGGTATGGTGATTCCTCAAAAAATGAAACATAGAATTACCATATGATCCAGCAATTCCACTTCCGGGTACATACCGGAAAGAACTGAAAGCAAGGATTCAAACAGATATTGGAACACCCATGTTCACAGCAGCATTAATCACAATAGCGAAAAGGTGGAAGCAACCCAAATATTCATCGATGGATGAACAGATGAACAAAATGTAGCATATAAACACACACACACTCAATGGAATATTATTCAGCCTTAAAGAGGAAGGAAATTAAGACACACGCTATAACATGGATGAACTTTGAAAACATCATGGTAAGTGAAGTCACATGCTAAGACATCATGCTAAGCCAGTCACAAAAGGGCAAATACTATATAATTCTACTTATATGAGGTTTCTACAGTAATCAAATTAACAGTGACAGGAAGCAGAACACTGGTGGACAGGCCTTGGGTAGGAGAAAACGGGGAGTTGCTGTTGAATAGGTCAGGAGTTTCAGTTGGGGAAGATGAAAAGTTCTAGAGATGGATCGGCGGTGATAGGTGCAAAACAACGTGACTGTCATACTTAATGCCACTGTACTTAAGAATGGTTAAGATGGTAAATTTTTTGTTATGTGTATTTTACTACAATAAAAAAAAAAAAAGAGGATTCCAAGGGCAGGGGAACGTGGAGGCCATGTACCTGGCTGGTTTGATCTGGTCTCCATAAAGCTGGAGCTTCCCCTGCGCTCTGTATTCCAAGCAAGTGAGGAGTCAAGCCCACTTCTAAGCAAGGCAGCCCCCTTTCACCTTCAGACCTCCAGGAACAGACTCTTTTCCTAGGACGAAGCCACCCTCCTGGTAGGAGCACTGAAAAATGAACGCTAGCGGGGAAGTAGACAGCCCAGCCCAGCCTGCTCAGAGCCTCCCAGGGTCTCCCCAGAAAGGAGGTTGGGGCACAGAAGCCTGCGCACCTGGATCTGGAAGGGGCCCCAAGATGGACTAGTGCTAGCGCAACCTGCGGTCATGGGGAGACTCAGGTCGTGGGGACTTCCCAACCCGCTTCAGATGTTCTCCCAATGCCTTGCCATGGCAGGGTCGAGGAGCCGCGCGTGGCTTCCCACCCCCACACGCACCTACAGAGATGGGCATGGCCATAAGGTCACAGTATGCTCTTGGGGCCACAGAGCTGGCAGCTGGCCACAGAGCTCGCCATCGGAGTTATCCAACCCCACCTCCAGATCACTTCTTGCTCTCATGCAGCGGAGAACACATTAAACAACGTCGTTTCAGCTTGACACAAGAGTCCCAGAGGCTCTGAGAGCCAAACAGTGAAATCTGGCAGAATCACTAGGCCTTGAGAGAGAGAGGGAGAGAGAGGTGGCTTTAAGGCGCCAGGCTCATGCTTCTGACTACAGGCTGCCCAGGGCCCAAGTGCTGTGACTCCGGGCGCACTCTCCCCCGCCACCTGCTGGCTCCAGCTCCCTGCAGGACAGGGCGTTCAGCTCCACAACCGATCCGGATAATTCAGAGGTGGCGAGTGGGGCGTGGGAGCCGAGCATCTCTGGTGGCGAGCCAGTCCCCAGCGCCCGGCACACCCGCGCTGCCCTCATGTGCTAGGACGGGAAGGGCAGCTCGGGACTTGCGCCAACCGCCAGGACACCGGCCTGCGCTGCCCGCTGGAAAACCTGGCCCTTCCTGGCTCCCCCTCTGCCTTCGGCTCTGGGGGCTGGGGTGGTGCTGATGTCGCAGCCTCTCCACCAGCCCTCACGTGTCCTCTCCTCACTGAGCCGCCTGTCCTGCTAACCCTGCCCCAGCCTCGAGACCCGGGCACCCAGGGGTTCAGGGATTAATCTGTGATACCGTAACATGTCCTAGTTGGTTATTAAGAGCTCTGAATCTTTTTCCTGTGTATTCTCTAACTATTCCACAAATGCCCAGGGCCAGGAACATTTGATTTCCTGTATCCCCCAAATGGCCTGGCAGGATGTGTTATCCTGAGTACAGCTGGCATGGGGTTGCATTCGGGGGTAACTTTTGGCCTCCCTGCTGGGCTTCTGCTACTTGGAGGATTCTGGGAGGAGCCACAGGAGAGGCAGGATGGTTTAGTGGTTAGAGTTCCAGCACTGGACTACTTAGGTACAAATCTGGATCTGCCGCTTACTACTGTGTGACCCTGGGAACATTACCTGACCCCCTTCTGTGCCTCCGTGTCCTCACCATCAAATGGACATAATCACAGAGACAACCTCATGTAGTTGCTGTGAGGATTTAGCCTATACGTGTAAAGCACTTAAAACGATGCCTGACGCACATAAGGCCCAATGATTAGCTGTCATGCTCTCAAAGGGCTGTCACTCAGACAACCTTGAAATAAGAGTTCATCACGTTGTGACGAGAGTAACAGAGAAAGCTCCAAGGGACCCAGGGAACCCGAGTCCTCAGTGCTGTCTCTAGGTAGCTGTGTGACTGGGGACAAATCCTTTCAGGGATCTGTGACAAATTGTCGTCTTGCATTCTAATGGGAGCCATCAATTGCCACATATTTCCTAAACACATGGTTCCTAGATTTTAGCATATATGAGAATCACTTGGGGAGATTAAAAAAGCAGGTTCAGGGGTTCTATCTCCAAAGATTCAGGAGCCAGTAGGTCTGAGGTGGGGTCCCTGAAATCCCCTTTTCAAAGAGGGATTCTGATGCAGGTGGCCGGGGCCACCCTGTGGGCAACACCAAAGGCTGCAGACGCTACAGAGAGACCAAAGAGGTGCTGAGTAAGGAAAAGCATCTGTCCCCAAGGAGCTCCCAGTCTAGTTGGGGGAGACAGGACCAGTCCCAGAGGCAGAGGAAGGAGAGGTACAAGGTCAAAGAGACAGAGGTCATGCCCTTCTCCAAGAAGATATGAGCAGAGCTTCAGAGGTGGCTGGTGCAGAGAGGGTGGAAGGAGGAACTCTCGTGGCAGCGACAACCAACTGCTGACCACGACCTGCTTCCTGCTCCGCCAGGGCTCACAGCTGTACTTCATTTCCCAACCTCCCCTGAGGCGAGGCATGGCCACGTGACGGAGGCCCGGCCAATGGCGCGGGGCGGAAGAAACACACCATTTCCGGGCCTGGCCCACAAAACTCTCCCATGTGTTATCCTGAGGCCCCACCTGCCAATTTAACTTTACGTAAAGGGGGAAATAAACCTCTTATTATATTCAATGACTGAAAATCAGGGGCTGTTTGTTGTAATTCAGTCCATCCTGATTGTACGGGACACAAGAGAGAAGACAAAGCAACTGAACCCAACCAGCACTTAGCGCCTGCTTTCCTAACCAGGTACCTCATCTTGCAGTGGACCCCAGGGAGATGCCATTTCTGATCTTACAGGGCTGCCAGGCCTGGGAAGGGCCAGAGGAGGCGACAGGCAGTGAAGTCCCCAGGGGTGGGAGACAGATGACATTCCTAAGGGGAAGGCCAGTATGCAGAATCTTCTGGGTTTGTCTTGGGCTGTGTGAGCTTTGAGATAACACATACAAAACAGTGAAATGGTCCAATGGTTCTAAAGATTCTTGTTTTATCTTTATTGCTCAAATTTGGAGCTAACTTATTGTTAGTATTCTTTTCTCTCATGGGAAGGTGGTGAGCGGCAGGTGCCGCGCCCGAGGCCTGGGTGTGCCCGCTGCTGGCACAGAGAGGATTTCCCCCGGCTCTTCCTGGGACTGTCAGGGTTGGCTGGTGTCCCTGGAGGACCGCAGAGGCCCTGTCCAGGGAGGAGGCAGCTGGCCAGGCCGGCAGAGGTGGAACAAGTGCCAGAATGGAACAGGCAGTTGTCTGCTGTCCTGAGCTCCAAGACTCCCCTCCTCTCTGCATTTTCCTTAAAGAAATTCAATGGTGTCAGTGTAGACCTGAGAAGGCCTGGGGACATGGGAGGGTGCTTAAGGAAAATATTTAACCATAAATACTGTCAGCCTTCTGTTCTTCATATCCACAAAGGAAAACACACAGGAGCGAAAATCTGCAGCAGGAGGATAGATTTTATCTCTTAAAATCTTTCAATTTTAGCATAAACAGGGAGAAGAACTCTTACTTTTTTTGTTTGTTTTTCTTTTTATTGACCTGGCGTTCTATGATGATGAAGGAAGAACTTTTCTTTTCTTTTCTTTTTTTTCAGGTCTCAGAGTAATTCTAGAGCTAAAGTAGTAATAATCAACTTTTTAGATTCAGAATACACGCCAACTCATCATCGGCCAGTTTTAAATGATTAAAGTATTAAGATTACAGGGACTTCCTTCCTGCCAGTGTGAGACGTAGGGCCAGAGTAACCTTGGAATGTGTGCCTTACGGAAAGGAACGAAGGGGTGGTGAGGAGCTTTCAAGACCTTACGCAGCCTGAGGTCGTTTGAGTCTTTCCGTTTTGTAGAAGGCTCTAAGAGGACAAGGCCTACAGTCTGTCCTGGGTCACCCACTGAGTAAAGGAGAAAGACCAAGAAGAAGAGCACTTGACAAGGAGTCCAAGCGGGGTGTTAGTCCTTACTCCACTGGGCCGACTGCATGGCCTGGTGAAGTCCTTCCACCTCTCTGGGCCTCAGTTTCTCCACCAATAAAGTGAATTGCTCTGACATTCTGCAAAGAGCAGGTTTTACGTGTCCTCAGCGTGCTCAGCCCAGGGCTCTGGGTGGGCTCCAGCGCCCTGGGGTCCTGGAGCCTGTCGAGCATGCAGGGAGAGCCCAGAGTGCCTGCGTCCCTGCCCAGATGTCAAAATCCTAAATGGCCACCACCTGCAGGCATCTGCAAAATTAACGGGAATGGAAGCTGGCCCCAGATAGGAGCAAAGGAGCAAATGGCAGGGATGGCCAGAGGGCCCGGCCTGGCTTTACAGTCCCCAGCCCTACAGCCACCGAACCCTGTTCGTGGAGAGACTGAAGCGGAACGTTCTCTGGGCCAGGAGGCAAGAGATGTAGGTTCTAATCCTGGGTTCACCATAAGCCTGCCCAGTGACCTTGGCCAGGTCCCCCTACCTCTCTAGATGCTGCCAGCGTCTTGGACCGGGGTGACTGTGTGCCTTACTGAGCCCACCCAAGTCTGCACCGCCCGCGCACACGGGCCGACTCTCTCCCCAGACCCACGTGGACACGCGTGACCCAGGGAAACCCAATCCAACAGTGCCCAGCCAAGCAGGAAAGCCCCGGGACAGTACCGCCTCAGCCTCCTGAAACTTCGTGGTGTGACTCAACACCAGGTCCCCCGCCCCTCTCAAATGCGACACATGGCCCCAGGATGCCGCCATTTTCTCAAAGGAGACATCAAGCTGGGGCCTGGGTCTGGCCCCCTTTGCCCCTTGCTGTTTCTGTGACCTTCAGGTGCCTCCTTTGTGAGATGGGGACGCCTGCCCGACCCCTCCCACCTCCTCACCAAGGGGGACTGGAGAGAGGTCTCGAGGACTCCTTGGAGACAGGCTGGTGACGACTCCCAGGAGGTGGCACGGGAACAGCAGTGCATGCGACTTCCCTGAAGCTGCGTTCAGCCTGAACACTGAGCAGCAGACACAGGTTGTTCTGACAAGGCTATTTATAGAAGCCAGCGCAGCCTTCCCCAATGGGGGCCTCAGTCTCTCGGCGACCAGGAAACATATAAACTCCTTTCCTTGGAGACAGGAAAGAGAATTTCTCTTAGGAGCTCAGACGTGATCGCTCTTTGAGTAGGAGAAAAGCATTGTTGGGGTCAGAATGAGGCTGGGATAGGACAGATCTCTTTGAAACCCTTTCCAGAAACGACTGCATGGAAGAAGAGAAGGCTAAAAAATGGTTTTAAGGGGGAAAGAAATGAAAGACTGAAACCTTTGGAGGAAGTGTCCCAGACCCTCAGCCAGCCACACACCCTCGTGGCAGCCTGTCTTCCCAGCCAGTGGGCCCACCCCGGGCCTGCCCACCAGCCCTGCCCCTCCCTGGAGAGTTCTGTGCTGAAGGCCAGCTTGGTGCTGGGGGGAACTGTCCTTATACCATAGTTGAGCAGAGCTCAGGGATAAGGGGGTAAGTGGCCACCTCCACTTCTTTCTCTGAAGCATTTATCCCTTAATGCCCTGACTGGGGTTCAACAAAATGAGTTTTTTTAGAAAGGATTCTGGCCTTCTGGGGGGTTCTAGACTCTGGCAAAATGAGGCAGGGAGATATACAGAGGCCTCAAGATACGCAAAGGATTCAGGATACAAAATAAAGAAAGAGTTTCTGTGGACAGCAAACTAAAGATGTATTTTTGGGAGTGACACTAGGAAGGAGAATTTGGGGGAAGAATGGGGAAGGCTGCTTAGGCCATGGAACAAGTCACTGCCCAGCACCAACCGCATCCCAGTGTATTTTCTTGTAGGCTATTTCTATCTCTTCCAAGAAATATCAGAACAGCTATCTTTTTTTTTTTTTTTTTGAGACCGAGTCTCGCTCCGTTGCCCGGGCTAGAGTGCCTTGGTGTCAGCCTAGCTCATAGCAATCTCAAACTCCTGGGCTCAAGCGATCCTCCTGCCTCAGCCTCCAGAGTAGCTGGGACTACAGGCATGCACCACCATGCCCAGCTAATTTTTTTTCTATATATTTTTAGTTGGCCAATTCATTTCTTTCTATTTTTTTTTTTTTTTTTTTTTTTTTAGTAGAGATGGGTCTCTCTCTTGCTCAGGCTGGTTTCGAACTCCTGACCTCCAGTGATCCTCCTGCCTCGGCCTCCCAGAGTGCTAGAATTATAGGCATGAGCCACCATGCTCGGCCTAGAAACAATTATCTTTTCCAATTGCCAAGTAAAAGAAACCCCAGCTCTGCAGTGCCCCTTCTTCACCCAGTTATGCAAAAATCTCACCCTCTGAGGCTTACAGCCTCACTGGCAGCTGAGAGGCAAGCACAGCAGCTAAACCTTGTTTTAAAAACAGGAACCATTTCCTTCCCAGGCGGCAACCAAACTCTCGAGCAACAGTTCCAAACCTCAGCTGTATATCAGAATCACCTGGGGAGCTTCTCAAAACCCTGATGCCCAGGCCAATTAAATAAGACTCCCTGGGTGGGGGACCCAGGTATCATTAGTATTTTCTCAAGCTCCCTGTGATCCCAGTGTGTAGCTAAGATTGACACCTGCTGGTCTGAAGACCCAGATAGCAGGCAGGCCTGTGGGGGAGGGGCGGGCCACACCAAGAGGCAAGAACCCCAAGAGAGGGTGGGACACGGCTCCTCTGCAGCCAAGGGTGTCCTGCATGAGCCCCACTTAAAGCCAGAGAAGGGGACACCTGTTCCTTTTCCCCTCACCTTCCAGAACATTCCCCCCACCCCCAGCCCCATCAGGGGGTGCCCCAGAAAGCAGATGCTGGTTCCGGGGGGCCTGTTTTAGGTGATTCCTTCAGACAAAATCACAACCTCTCCTTCAGTCAGTTCTTGGGCGTCCTCCCACAACTGGAAGGTCTGGTGCATCTGCCTGACTTCGGGACCCAGCAAATGCAGGGCCTACAGGCAAGGTGAATTATTAAGGAAGGAGGCCTCAGAGTCAGGCCTGGGGATGTTTTGGGTTAATTCTAGTTTGGAGTAGGACTACTGAATTAATGATGATCCTGCCACACACCTGTGACGTTTAACAGCTCACTTCTGACTATAAACAGTCCGGTCTAGGTAACCTCTCTAAGGACCAGGCTTAGAGTCCTCTCACCTAAACAACAAAGCAAATAAACAAAAACAGCTTTGCCCCCACTCCTTCCAAGATACCGGCAGATCTGTGGCCCTGCAGCCAGCTGGGAAAGTGGCCAGGGCGCCCAGGCTTGCTGGGTGTCTAGAATCTGACACCTTTAGGAAATACATACGGTCCCATCAGAGAACACACACAAGCCCTTTAGGTTACCCAAACCAGGAATTTAAAACGGTAGCATGACAGCAGCCTAGGAGAGACATTTTAGTTTGCTTCTGAAAACACCCGGGACTTCTGCAAAGTTGCTGGAGGACTACGTTTTAAGATGGTTTCTGGCCCCTTCCAATACGGAAGTCTCAACCTAAGAATGTTTACCCTACTGAGGGACTGCGTGTCATCCACCTTCCATCTAGAACTTCTAAGGGAGGATTTGGGGGAAAAACAGAGACAGAGTAGTGTGGCTGGGTTACCTGCTCAGGTACAGGTGAGCATGCAGCCAAGCGCAGTCCCCGAGCCCAGTGCAGTCCCCAAATCCTAGCGAGCCATTTTGAAGAGGACTAGGGTAGGAGGGCTGACCGAGATTGGTCTGCTCAGCCAGCAAGTTCAAGAGCCGCTCTCCAAGGGCAACTGCCCGGCCAGTCTCCTGACATATGGCTTAGCGTGTGGGGGGGAGCCAGGTTTCCCTTCTAGACCACAGGAGTTATTCCCCCACGTGAAAGGCTCTTGTATTCCATAATCCTGTTTACCTTTGGAGCATGTTTGCTCTGCGCGTTCCTGAAAAAGGTGGTCTTGGCAGTGAAGAAGCAATCTTCCAGTTCCTCATCCAGGCTGCAGTACCCACTGCTCATGCTGCTGTCCACGGTCATCTAGTCCGGAGCCCTCGCCCGGGGCCGCCAGGGCATGGGAGGGGGCCGGGCTCCGGATGCAGGACGCGGCAGAGGGAGGTGGCGTGGCGTCAGCCCCCAGCCCGGCCGGGAGCTAGGCGGCTAGGAGGCCGGGCACAGCCGGCGTTTCCTCCGCAGTGGCTGGGGCTCGGGCAGAGCAACCTGTCCCTGTCCCCGCACGGCCGCCCGCACTGCCCGGGGCAGCCCTGGGCGCCCAGCTCGACTGGCGCTCCGCTCCCGGCCTCGCAGGGCCTCTGCGGTTTCATCTGCCCGGCGCCGGCTCCCTCCCTCCGCCCCGCGTGCACAGCGCCACCTCCACACCTCCCCCGCCTCCTGCCTTTCCTGCCCCTCCAGCGGTGGCAGGCAGTGCAGTTCTGAAGCCACTTCCTCTGCAAGGTTCCTCAAAGCGGGCTGGGCCGTCACTGCGCACTCCCCCGCGTCCCCCCCCCACTCACCTGGGTGCCACACACCAACCGACTGCGGTGGCAAGTGGACCCAGGGCACCTTGGGTCAGATTAGGGATGCCAAGAAGGAATGGGCCAGGATGGATCTGGGGGCGGGGATGGAATTCATTCCCTGTGTTCCTTCTTCAAAGAGCCCATTCTCATCACCTGTGGTGACTCGGGTTCACGGAGCAGACAGTGGTGTAAGGTCAACCCCATCCCTCCCCCTTCTCCCCATGCACCGCCTAGGCCCACCCCACCCCCAGCCCCCATTGGCTGGGTGGAGGCAGTCAGAGTGGCTGGAGAGGTAACCGGAGAAGAAGCAAATCAGAATCTGGCCTGCCCGGGAAGCAGCACTATTTGAACTTGGAAAAGCCAGAAGAAACTGCAGGAAACCCACAAGCACATGCAAAGCACATGCAAAGTTATGGCTACCTGGAGAGAGAGCTGCTTTCCCGTCCACAGAACGAGGCCCTCGGGGCGTCTCAGGATACCAAAGGAGCCTGCAGACACCACCGGGGATATCTGTGCCTTTTCCTGACAATCTGGCCAACAGGGGTCTTTGCCAGATCTTGTCGTTCCTAACATCAAGGGTGGCTCATTTGCATTTCTCCATCCTGGCCCTGTCTAGGGCGGATCCCTTCCAAACAATTAGGGCGACACCCCACAACTTCTCAGACCACAGTCTGCACCACAGTAGTTACAGCCACCGCTGTTTGTGCCCCTGTACGTGCCAGGTGATTTGCGTGCAGCCTGTCATTTAGCTTCCCCCACAGCCTTGAGATAGAGACTATTTATGGATGAGGGAACTAAGGCTCAGAGTCACACAAGTAGGACATGTGTGGTGGGACTCAGCCCCCGGTCTGTGTGACTCCAGGGCCCGTGCTCTTAGTCACTGCGATATACAGTCGCTCGGCAGAGATGAGGCTATTTTGGTGGCCACCCTGTCATCTTTAAATGCAGCAGGGCCCGGAGTCGTGGGAAAAGCGGGCACAGCCTTCAGAGCCTGCCACCATGCTGGCGGAGTCTGGGGGTCCGTGGACCCCCAGAGCGCTCTGGACGGTGGCCCAGAGGAGCCATCAGGATGCTCCCAGTCTGTGCGACTTTTCCTGCGGTTCTGAGACAACCCAGTCCTGGGGGAGCACACACGCACCCTGGGTGGGGGACAAGACTTAGCCCCCAGACACCAAGCTGCCAACTCCATTTTCAGCTCTGGTTACTTTCATGAGGAACCCTCTTCCTCCCCCACCTTTGCCAAATCTGTCGGTGCTCAGGAGGGTTTCAAACTGCAGCCCAATTTGGCTCCATCCTCCCACGCAGTCTTTTTCCCAGAAGCCTGGAAGGGCCTGGCAGGCGCACACAGGAGAGAGCTGAGAGCCGGTGCCCCCGCGGGCCAGGCGCCCTCGGCTCAGGACAGCTGTCAATACCAGTGGCCGCTTCCTCTGGCAGGAAGATACTACGTGGACGTGGACAGCCGAGTGAGCAACTAGGTGTTTGTGGGGCAAGATCTCACGGTAATGCGGTTGAAGACAGGTTCTGTCTTTGCCTGGAGCAACCTTGTCTTCAAATGGGTATTTCTGAGGCTGTTTGGAGGAGTTTCCCCCATAGAGGTGGGTTCTCTGTGTCTTTGGGCCATCGGTAGCAGCCCACGTCCTTTGTCCAGCCAGCTAAGAACCACACTTTTCTTTCTTTTTTTTTTGAGATAGAGTCTCACTCCGTTGCTCATGCTAGAGTGCCGTGGCGTCAGCCTAGCTCACAGCAACCTCAGACTCGTGGGCTCAAGCGATCCTCCTGCCTCAGCCTCCCAAGTAGCTGGGACTACAGGCATGTGCCACCATGCCCGGCTAATTTTTCTGTATATTTTTAGTTGGCCAATTACTTTCTTTCTATTTTTAGTAGAGGCGGGGGGTCTCGCTCTTGCTCAGGCTGGTTTCGAACTCCTGACCTTGAGCGATCTTCCCGCCTTGGCCTCCCAGAATGCTAGGATCACAGGCGTGAGCCACCGCGCCCGGCCCACACTTTTCTTTATAAAAAGAACCTCTGTTTACTCAGTGGAAAGCTAATTAGGATAAAACAGGCCCCAGATTCTCTGCGGCCACACTGTCCCCCTGGCGTCACGTGGGAAGCTCTGCAATGCAACGGCAGCGCGACGCATTCAAAATGTGTGATCTTAAAATACGGCCAATAACAACCCCTTCAAACACCAAGCCAATGTACCCCAGGAGCCAGCACGCGTCCCTCCTTGTGAGTAGCTCACGAGATCCCAGACCTGGGTAGGAAAGCTCTGGGGATATTGTGTTTCTTGCAGGGTGCTGCTCCCTGCCATTCCCAACCATATGCAAATATGGTGTCTGATTAGGGCTTTTCAAATCCTTTTTCACATCCATTACTTCACGCAGGCTACCCTACAACCTTGAGAGCAGACATTATGCCCATTTTATAGAAGAGGAAATGGACGGAAGTAACTTGTTCCACCCCAGCTCTTTACTTTCAAAGCCTCTTGACTTCTAGTTAACATCTGTTTCCCTGCCCTACCCCAGGGACGCTAGGACGGGAAGAAGTAGGCAACGATCATATACCAAGCTGGCCAGCCTCCAGGAGGAAAAATCCAGACTGAAGTCCCAAGGTCTCAAAGGGAGGAAGACTGGACTCTCCTTAGCATCTAACGACCCTGTCGGAACATCTTCCCTACGAATAATCGATAGTAGCGATAACTTGGGCATGGTAAGGGGGAGGGGGCGTGGAAGAGCCTGAGCAATAGCCTTTTAAGCCTCTGAGAGGGGACTGCACAAAGGATGGGAACTGGCTGTTCCTGTCTCTGGACCCAGGAAGAGGGGGCTGGGCCTAAAGCTCAGCATCCAGAGCCCTAGATCCATGGCACCGTGCTGGGGTTCAGAAAGCCTCATTGAAGTGATGAATGGGCCACTTTCATGACTTGAAGTGTCAGATGATGAAAGACGTTATTTTAAGCTTTCTTCCTTTCTCAAGTGCAGTCCTGTCACGTGGCCAGATCCCCTTGTGGGATCTACCCTGTGGTTCTGCATGTTCTAGAAAAGCTGTGGTATAAGACTGGAAGTCGGGAGCTGGCATTCTAGTCCCAGCTGCAACTCCAGCTTGACTCGGCATCTTCAGCAACTTTGGACTTCAGGTTTCCTCATCGGTTCAGGGTGTCAGGAGTGGAGATCAGACGTAGGGCCTTATGACCTACCAACATACTCAGAGGCTGACTGAAAACCAGGGTGAGGTGCCACCCCACTGCTGAAATGTGTTTTGCAATCATTATTAGCTTGTCTGAGCAGCCACCGTACTACTGACACCAACGTGCATCATTTCACTCGATCCCCACAGCAAACCTATGAGGAAGCTGCGTTTATCATCACTACTTTACAGAGAGCAAAGGGAGGTTCGGACAGGTTAAGTAACCTCACATAGTCACACATGCTAGTTGAGGGAGCAGAATATCAACCCAGGTAGGTCTGACTCCAGATCCCACGGCCTTGAACTCCACGCTCCGTGCCCTCATGGTCTACCCCTGGGATTGCTCTCTTACTAACCACACTGCCTGAAATTATAGTCAGAGTCAGGAGCCTCTTTCTCAGTCTGTCTGTACCCTTTCCCTTCAGCTCACTGGGGTCTTCTCTTCTCCCCCTGGATGCCCCTGCTCTCCCCGGGGGTCAGTTTCACCAATGCCAATGGTATCAACCACACCCGGAAGACTCAGGGCTTATAATTCTCTCTCTTGGCCGGGCGCGGTGGCTCACGCCTGTAATCCTAGCACTCTGGGAGGCCGAGGCGGGCGGATTGCTCAAGGTCAGGAGTTTGAAACCAGCCTGAGCAAGAGCAAGACCCTGTCTCTACTATAAATAGAAAGAAATGAATTGGCCAACTAATATACAGAGAAAAAAATTAGCCAGGCATGGTGGTGCATGCCTGTAGTCCCAGCTACTCGGGAGGCTGAGGCAGGAGGATCGCTTGAGCCCAGGAGTGTGAGGTTGCTGTGAGCTAGGCTGAAGCCACGGCACTCACTCTAGCCTGGGCAACAAAGTGAGACTCTGTTTCAAAAAAAAAAAAAGAGATAATTCTCTCTTTCCTAGCCATCTCCCGACGGGTACCTGCAACAGCTCCCTGAGCACCCAGCCCTCCCCACTGGGGCATCAGTCTCTCTCTCTTTTTTTTTAGTGTTTTTGTTTGTTTGTTTTAATTTATTTTTATTTTTTTTATTTCGGCATATGCATCAGTCTCAACACATCCAAAATGAAACTCACTATTCCCTGCCTCACCTTCCACCTGCTCCTGCTCCTCCTCCTCCTTCAGGATTTCCCATCTCGCTGAAGGCACTGACCTAGATTGTTGCAAAGCCTTCCAGGAGTTCCCTTTGTTCCCACCTCCGCCTCCTCCAAACTCCGCACCCCCTTGTCGCCAAAGCTACCCTTCTAAGATCAACATCTAATCACATCCCCTATCATAAATCCTTCTACTCAGGTTTCAACTGATAATTATTGAATAATTACTATGTATCAGGTTCTAGTTGCTTATTTTTTCATTCATTCATTTGACAAATATTTACTGGGCGCCTTCCGCATGGCGAGCACCAGACTGGGTGTTCGAGTTCAAGCGAGAGTAAGACGCAGTCCCTACCTTCCCATAATGTATCGTCTGTAGGAGAACGACATTAAATAAGAAGGTCTATTCAAGTCACCGGGCTCTTACACATTTCCTCATCTCACTTAATCCTCACATTCCCGCAAGAGGGCATTTTACAGATGAGTAAACTGAGGTTCAGAGTGGCTAATGTGCCCTAGCAAGTAACTGGTAGGAGCAGATTTCAAACGCAGAAGCCCCGTGTCTAAGTTTGCATTACAATTGTCCCTCCTGTTCCAGACTCTCAAGCCAGTCCCCTAAGGCCCTTCGGGATGCGTGCCCAGCCAACGGTGTACACCCAGCACCAGCCACAATCGCGCATCCCTTGTTACAGCCCCGCAAAATTCGATTTGCGTTCCCAGAAACCATCCTGCCCTCTTGTGGTGTTGCTCTTGCTGTTTTCTCTGCCTGCCAAGATCCTCCTCCTATGTAACCCCCAATACCCCCGCCCAGCCACCCCCTCCTTCCTGACATGTGTTCCCCAATGACAACCACACCTCCCACACCTTCCGTGTGACTCTCGGAGGCACCGTTTCCCAGACGTCCTAGCTGGGTTGAATCGTAAGAATGCCGCCCACCATCCCGAGAGCTGCGCTGTCTGGCATTAAGTTGGCTGTGTACAGCAGAGAGCTCAGTTTTCCCCCAGATGACTTCCTACCATGAGAGGTGAGTGGCTGCCCAGCATTTAGGATCTCAGGAGTGCTGGGCCGCACCACGCTTTGTGCCAGGCTGCCAGGCTAACAGCTTTGATAGGCCACGATGCTTACGAAGACTGAAGACAGTTAAATCACCCCAGTCGTCCAGAACAAGAGGCAGAGACCCCTCAAGAGCTCATGATCCTGCCTCCTAATTACCTTCTCCCTTAGTGGGGATAGAGAATGGCCAAAGATGTTCCTGATCAGCAACCCTCTCCCTCACCTGCCCCTCTCCAGAAAGGGCCAATCCTCCAACACCCAGGGCAGCGTGGTCAGCAGTGGGAGACGTGAGCAAGACCTAGCGAAGAGGGTCTTGTTGCCCCCAACCCCAGACCTCAGGGCTGAGCTGGCCCAGCCACCGCTCATCTCAGGCAATCCACTGCTTCCAGAACGGAAGTGCGGGTAGGGCAGAGGAGCACAGAGCAATGTCTCAGGGCTTAAGGATCTCTAGAGAAATAAGTCCTCGAGCTCTGTGATGGCTCCTTGGAGCCAGGACCTCAGGGGCCTCCTTGTCGGGAAGCGTTTCCACTCTGCCTGATCAGAAGAAGAAGTGGGTGCCAGTTGGTCCAGCCTGGGCTGGTCGGATAGGCCTTGGGGCGGCTGCCGGGAGGGACAGCTGTCTATCTAGTGCAGGAGAATCACTGACAGCTTTGGCCAGCACTTCCGGCTTGGGGAGCATGGCTGGGAATCTGTGAAGGAGCCGTGGAGGGAGCTGCCCCAGATGTCGCCAGAGTGGGGCGGAAGGAGTGGGAGAACTGGCTCCTTCCTTCTGCACCTGTCGGGGGGCTGGCACTCCTCTGGCTGCTGGTGGAATCCTCTGAGAGAGGCAATCAGTGCCTTGTCAAGGGAAAGAGTCTGGATAGAAATCAGTGCCCAATTTTAGACTCAGAAGCTAAGGAAATACGACTGAGAGACCAGGTAGGGTCTAGTGTGTTCTGCTCCTCAACCCTCCCGATCTGCCAGGAGAGACTGGATCTGAGACCCTAGTCTCTGACTTATGTGACATGCATGCCATGCCAACGGGAGGTGGTGAGCCTCCTCTTGTTTGTGGCAGATGACAGAATGTGCTCTCGATGTCAATTGATTGCTAGATTGTAAAGGTATTAAGCTATCGAAAGCCCGGTTATAGAGTTGGGGACACTGCCCTCACTCCAAGATGGTTTGCTTCCCCCAAATCAGAAAGGGGCTGTCAGCAGCCGTAAGGACTGGGTACCAGGGTGCGTGTGCTGATTGCACAGGGGACAACAGAAATTCCTTTTTCGGAAAGTGTTACCATATTTTGGACTATGAGAGCAGCCATGCTTCACATCCTTAGCTGCCTTGAGGACGATGTGTCTGGGGCACAGTCCTGCCAGGCTGAAGGCTCTCAGAAGCACGGTGGGGCATGGGGAACTAACAGGTACATGCCACGTGCTAGTCCTATTGTGTATATTCCTTGTGCTGTGTGCCGGGGGCACAACAAGATATATACGGCCCATGTTCCATGGAGCTTACAAGTACTTTTATACAGTTGCCAGGTCAACCTCACTGGTGTCCCCATTTAATAACTAAGGGAGGTTACGTATAATACTTTCCCAGGGTCACAAAGACAATTAAGTGAGAGAGCCAGGATTTTGAAGGCAGCACAAATTCCAAAAGCCCAAGTTCAAAACCAAATGAAACCTGGGCAGTTCAAAACCAAATGAAACCCGGGCGTGGTGGCTCACGCCTGTAATCCTAGCACTCTGGGAGGACGAGTTGGGTGGAACGCTCAAGGTCAAGAGTTGGAGACCGGCCTGAGCAAGAGTGAGACCCTGTCTCTACTAAAAATAGAAATAAATTAATTGGACAACTAAAAATATATAGAAAAAATTAGCCGGGCATGGTGGCGCATGCCTGTAGTCCCAGCTACTTGGGAGGCTGAGGCAGGAGGATCACTTGAGCCCAGGAGTTTGAGGTTGCTGTGAGCTAAGCTGACGCCACGGCACTCTAGCCCGGGCAACAGAGTGAGACTCTAACTTAAAAAAAAAAAAAAAATCAAATGAAACCAAGGACTTACCTAACACCTACTGTGTGCAAGGCCCAGTGCACTGTGAGGAAGACCAAATGCCCTGCCCTCAAGGCCCTTACCTAACTCATAACAGTGGGTATCAAATGAATTAGTATTAACCAATTTTGGTTAGAACAGTGCCTGGGACTTCTACTTCTGGGAAAGGTGGAGTAACAGGGTTCAGATATACCCTCCTGATTAAAACAATAAAAAGAAATGGACAAAACTTATGAAACAGTGGTTTTTAAGACACTGGATATCAGGCAATACGGGATGCGATCCCCAGAGACAGGAGGCAAATGAGATGATCCCAGTGATCACTCCTAGCACACTGCCTTGAGAGTTTCCAGGCTGTGGTGCAGAGCGGAAACTGAGGTGGAGCCTAGAAAACTTCCTGGAGTCGAGGAGATGCTGCTGAGAGTCTGGGAAGACCAAGGCAGCTGGAGTCCACAGGACATAGTGATTGAATGGAGACAGCTGCAGAGAGAGAGAGATCTGCAGGAGGCCCTCCCTGAGGTAGTCAGCTGATCAATGCATGGATGTGAGGAAGTTGCCCATGGCTAGAGAAAGAACCACCTAAGAGGATTAGAGGTGGCAGTATCTGCCCTCCTACAGGGCAGATACTCATACCAGGAATAGTGCCTGTTCCCATAAGCCAGACTAAAAACCTCACGATTCATTAGACATCGGGTAGAATACACAGAGTCATACCTTAGTGAGTGGGAAATAATTAACCGCGAGCACTGCTTCAATCCTACCTAACAAATCTTAAACGCAAGACCCGAAAGGATCAAACCATTTCCGAGTAACTTAACTGAGCCCCCAGAAAAAAGCTCAAGAATATTTATAGGAATATGAAAATATTCAGCACCCAACAAGGTGAAATGTGCAATGTCTAGTATCCAATAAAAAAATTATCAAACATGCAAAGAGGCAGCAAACCATGACCCTTAATTGGGAGAAAAATAAATCAACTGAGAATCAATCCATAACTGATATAGATATTAGAATTAGCAAAGACCCTAAAAGCTATTATCAGTGTATGCTACTTATTCAAAAAGTGAAGTAGAGACATGGGAGATATAAAAAATACCCAAATCAAACTTCTAGAGATGAAATTGAGAATGTCACAAACTGAATTGTGATTAATAACAGTAGATGACATTCATTGAGGCATCCTTCTGTCTACTTGTTTCATTTATTATTGAGAAGGAGGTGTTGAAATCTCCAAGTATAATTGTGGATTTGCCTATTTTTCCTTACAGTTCTCTATTCCTGTATTTTGAAGCTCCATTATTAGGTGCATAAATTTTAGAATAATTATGGCCTCTTGATTAACTGACCAGTTTATCATCATGAAATAATTTTCTTTATCCCTGTAAACATTCTTTGCTCTGAAATCTACTTTGTCTGATACTGATATACCCACTGTAACTTTCTTTTGACTACCATTAGCATGATATTTCCTTTATCTATTCTTTTATTTTTATGCTATTTGTGTCTTTATATCTAAAGGTTATTTCTTAAAGGCACCAAATAGTCAAATCTTGTTTTTTTATAAATCCATTCTGATCATCTCTACCCTTTAATTGGAGTATTTAGATCATTTGCATTTAATGCAATTGTTGATATAGCTTGGTTTTAAGTCTATCATCTTGCTATTTGTTTTCTGTTTGCATTCTATCTGTTCTTGGTTCCCTTTTTCCTTTTTTCTGCCTTCTTTTGGATTAATTGCATATATTTTATAATTCCATTTTATCCCATTTGTTGCCACAAGCTTTAATCCTTTGTTTTGCTATTTTAGTGGCTGTCTTAGAGTTTACAGTATACAGATGCTCTTCAACTCACGACGGGATTGCATCCCAATAAACCCACTGTAAGTTGAAAATATCATAAGTGGAAAATGTATTTAATACACCTAATCTACTGACCATGATAGCTTAGCCTAGCCTACCCTAAACATGCTCAGAACACTTACATTCACCTACAGTTGGGCAAAATCATCTAACACAAAACCTATTATATAATAAAGTGTTGAACATCTCATGTAATTTATTGGATGCTGTACTAAAGTATGGTTTCTACCGAATGCAAATCTCCGCAACATTGTAAAGTCGAACAACCCTAAGTAGGACCATCGAAAGCCAGGGACCGTTGGTGCGTCTCTATCTTATCACAGTCTACCTGTCAAGTGACATTGTGCCACTTCACGTGTAGCATTAAAAACCTTGCAATTCAATCTGATAAACACTTATTGAAACTTTCAGAAGAGACCCAGGACCCTGCACCTGCTGAGAAGCGTGCAGACGGATCCCTCAAGACCCAGCGTTTGGGGGGGGACCCCGAGGCCTCCAGCAGGGACCTCCCCCCTCCCCTGCCCCAGCCCGGCTCCTCCCCTTCCATTCGCTTCCCTCCTTGCTCCCTGGCTCCCCCGTGTGGTGGTCCCGGGTTCAACAAGAGGAGGCCGGGCCGAGGGACAGGGCAGGGCGGGGCGGGCCGCGGGCGCTTCCCCTTCCGAAGGGCCTGGAAGGGCAGCGACGCGGGTAATGGAGACAGCGCTGTGTCTGCGGGAGGGAGCTCAGGGCCAGGAGCCAGGAAACTCGGAACTCCACGCCAGCTGAGTCACCACTCTGCTGCTGCAGGGGCTGAGGGCTGATTCAGGCAGGGGCCCTGCTGGGAGTGGCAGCGGCCAGGTCCCTATTTGGGGGTGTGCGGGGTAGGGGTGTAGGCAGAAAGGCGGCAGGACCTACAGGGGCTGATCCTCGGGTGAAGGGGACCAGAGTCATCTACAGAGTGCAACAGTGACTTGGGCCTCAATGTTAGCAGGTGGTAACTGCAAGTCTCATAGCAAAAAGTGCCGGCGCAAGCCACAGTCAGTGTCCTGGTTGTATGTTCCGGACAGTAACCCAACTTCCTGGGATTTTCAAGAGTTGGCAGGGCTAGACCATGGAGGGTTTCTGATCCAGATTTAGACGCATTCTGAGGGCAACAGGAAGCCACCGATGGTTTTCATCACCAGGGTGACATGATAACAAATGCCCAGTAAGGCTGTCAGGGGAACCAGAGATGGCCCAGGACTGTTACCCAGTTTTGTCCACACAGCGCATCTCCCTGGGGCCACACAACCGCCCTGCACACATCCCACTGCTCAGAGGAGAACCTGAGGCTCCAGACACTGGAGAGGCAAGTAATTCATCTACACAGTCCAGATTAGAACCGAGCTCTTCAGTCACCCAGGCCAAGCCTCTCCCTTTTCTTTAAGAAAACATTTATTGCCCTTTCAAAATAATATATTAGGAACATAGGAAAGCATTTGGCTATTCAAACAGCACAGAGGCAAACAGCAAAAGTTGAGGACCTCACTCCATCTCTGTCCATTTCCACCTGCTCCGGAGGTAAAGTCTCTTTCAGTAGATAGCTGGGCACCAGCCAGGCCCTTGCCCTGCATTTACATACACATGTACACAGACGTACACAATACAAACGGCTTGGTCACATGCGTACTGTGGGCGGGCTTATTTTCACTTGCACTCTTCCTTATCCATGCATACGGACCCCCTTTGGAAGGGCACCTTGGTACCAGTAGGGGTGGCTGGAGTTTCCTTCCCAGCATCTCGTTAAGCTCCCTCCACGGCTCCCACTGCCCCCGAGGCACTCCGTGGACCCTGTACCCTGGGAGTCCAAGCACCAGATGACCAAAGACAGTAGCCTCTGACAGGCAGCGTCTCCCACAAATGACACCCAAAGAGCCTGGCTTAGTAAGTATTTGTGGAATGCATTTAAGGCAGTCCTTAGGCACACAGATTTTAGAGATCAAGTATTAATTTATTATGCGTCAGGGAAAAAAAATCCTAAGTACATCAAACCAGTGGTTCAAGGATATTTGAACATTTCCTTTAATATAAGTTTATTTAAGTTTAATAAAATGAGTCTATTTAAAGAGGCATATTAAGTAAATGATGGCAGAGGTAGAGCATGGATATGGCAGAATCCTAAGTGTGGAAGGTGCCTGATGAGGTTTGAGAACTGCAGTGGTGGCTTCTGCAGGGGGAGGTGCCTGAGAGCCTGGTGTCCCAGGTTGCTGCTCAGGGTCTCTGGAGGGCCAGGAGGAGAGGGGGGAGGAGTTCGGGCCTGTTAGATGTGGGAGGATCTGAGCGCTGGCCACAAGGGAGTTGAGTGGAAGGGGGAGTGCTTATGATTCTGTTTTGCAATCTGTGCATTCCAAGCACCAAAGGCCAGAAGGATACAGCTGCCAGGATTCCCCTGGGTTGCCGTGGGTTATAATGAGAGTCTATAGTAGTGGGCAAGGACGAAGGCTTCCCTTAGGATTGGCTTCCCCATAGGCAATGAAAGAACTGGGCCAAACCCTCAGAGGTCTCACTTGATGGCAAGGGAGAGCACTGGGAAGCCACTGAGGGTTGTTTTTTTATCCCAGAGGTGACATGATAAGAGCACCTTTAAGACGACTGGAAGTCTAAATCCTTCGGGGCATGTCCCTAAAGAAAGGAACTGCAGCTGTTTCGGT
>VSMD01051752.1:9581-47857 GCA_008750895.1 Mirza zaza
GGCAATAAAGTGAGACTTTGTCTCAAAAAAAAAAAAAAAAACATACAAATGGGTCAGGCAGTGGATGGTGCCTCATGCCTGTCATCCTAGCACTCCGGAAGGCTGAGATGGGAGGATCGCTTGAGGTCAGGAGTTGGAAACCAGCCTGAGCAAAAGCGAGACCCCATCTCTATTAAAAACAGAAAGAAATTAGCCAGACAACTAAAAATAGAAAAAAATTAGCCATGCGTGGGGGTGCAAGCCTTTAGTCCCAGCTACTCAGAAGGCTGAGGCAGGAGGATCGCTTGAACCCAGGCGTCTGAGGTTGCTGTGAGCTAGGCTGATGCCACGGCACTCACGCTAGCCTGGGCAACAGAGCAGAGACTCTGTCTCTAAAACACACACACACACACAAATGAACAAATGAGTCATAAACATATATGTCTGTCCATATACATAAATGGTCATTCCCATTAATGTGACCAAAAGAGCATGTTTTGTACCCTGACACATAAAAATGACCCAGTGTGTATACAGGTACTGCTATGAAAACAAGCTCATTTCTAGACTGTACATACACATTGGTAAACTTGCAGACTACACCCGATCAAGTATAGGAATGAACTTAATTCAGAAGCTTAAAACAATGTAGTTAATTAAAATATGTATCAGTGATTTCAGAAACTGTTACCAAGCGAATTACTAATCTCTGTTGGAAATTAACAGAAATATTTTGTGTGATAATTGTAATATTTTACTCTGCTATGTCAATAGGCAATACT
This sequence comes from Mirza zaza, assembly GCA_008750895.1. NCBI lineage: Eukaryota > Metazoa > Chordata > Mammalia > Primates > Cheirogaleidae > Mirza > Mirza zaza. Next base: position 10,343 of record VSMD01051752.1, read on the forward strand.
TTAAATAACTTTAAAATTAACTGTTCTGAACTTTCAAAATAATCTGGAATTAAAAAATATATATATATATCATTTTTGTTTAAACCTCAAAGCTTCCCTCTGTTTAAGGGTATGCCTTATTTGCCCTTTGGCAGATGGACCACCACATTTGCAAATGAGTTTTTCCTTTCTCGTGTACTCTAACCTCAGCACTCTTCTTTCTGCTACTCTCTTTGGTCATTTTCAAACACCATTGGTTGACCGTAACATTCGCTGAGCGGCTGCTGCGTGCTTAGCACTGTGTTAGGTTCTGAGCACACTGGGCAAGCGAGAGGGTATTTATAAAATGAAGCTTTTTAAAAGTGAATGATTTAGATGATGCTGAAGGATTCCTTCAGTCGTCTTTCCAGAAATTAAGCCAGGCTGATGCTAAGCCATCCATGTACTTCCACCTAGTGCAAATAATTACTGACTAGAAGGGCATGGTGGCCGAATCAGGGAGCTATGTGGAGCTGTGTGACAGCTTGGGATTTTTGTTTTGTTTTTAAACTTTCTCTCTCTCTCTTTCTGCGTGTATGGTGAGAACACTTAAAATAAACTCTCAGCAATTTGCAAGTGTACGGTATATTGTTACTAACTATAGGATCTGTGATATACAATAGATATCTTGAATTCCTTCTATCTAACTGAAATTTCGGATCCTTTTTAAACTCTTTTTTTAAAAAATCTCTTGAAGCCAACTTGGCTCCCGCTGCGATTGAACAGTTGTTTCTTCAGCACTAACCATCATATACCATGATGAACAGGAGGATTGTTCTATCTTGATAGGAGGAGAGATTCTTTAAATAAAGAAATGAGTATCTAAAAGAAGATGCTCCCAGCTAGTGGTTCTCAAACCGAGGCATTGAATATCTTACAGGTAGTCTCATCTGTTACAGAAATATTGTTCATAATAACATGATGATGATACGCCACACACAACTATATTTTACTTATGGTTTTACTCTTTTGGCAAAAGAGTACAATGAATCTAAGTCAATGCTGGCAAGTTGTGTGGAGGTTTTTGGTTTGTCTATTTTTATAAAATCAAGTAGAAGTTTATGGGGGAAAGTGGACCATGAATCAAAAAAGACTAAGAAGCCCTGGCACGGGGACCTCTCTGGGATCTTACTGGCCCTAAAATATTCATTAATGACAAATGTTTATTGTGCACCAGCTATGAGGTGGCTGGATGCTGGGAACATAGAGATAAATGATTTGGACCTTACTCTTTATATAAATGTCAAGATACAAATGCGAGTAGGTGGAATGTAGCTCAGTAGGCTCAGTGATCGGGTACACCTTGGCAGTTATGAGCTTCTGTGTATTCGGTCTTCACCGCTCACCTTCGCCTTGACCTTGGGCAAGTTTCACCTGTGAAATGGGGATTATAATAGCTAGCTTAAAGGGTATTTGTGAGGGTCACAGGAGGTAATCCAGCTAAAGCATGAAGCACAGTGCCAGGCCCATAGCAAGCACCCAGTTACCAGCTATTGCCATTATTTTCTGGAGGGTGGCCCTGCCTGTCAAATTGCAGCTGCCATCTGACCACTTCTGATTTGTTACAAGTGGCAAGTCCAGAGTGGAACCACATTGCTACCTCGAGTAGGTGTGAAAATCAAGTTGTGCGTGTTTTCTGTGTGTTTTCCTTTTTAGCAGGAGTGGTTGAAGATCCCTGTGTGGGGGCGGACTGTCCCAACAGAACCTGCGAGCTGGGCAACGGCGGGGAGCTCTGCGGCTGCATCGAGCCGCCCCCCTACGGAAACAGTGAGTGACAAGTGCCACCTCCCCACCCAGAAAGGCCCACAGGAGAGGCCTGGCAGCGCATAGCAAAGCTCCAGGCGAGAACTTTGATGCATCACCCTATGTAGGTTAGAAATGCAAATAGCGAAGCCTTCGGGAGCATTTAAGCAGAACAAGGAAGCAGTCCAACCTCTTCAAAGTAGGTGAATGTTCATTTCCTTGTAGCTCCATCCATGTCTTCAGTAAATTATAACACATAAATGTGTGCATGAATGGAATTGGCCGTTTCCGTCTGAGGCCACGTTCAACATCAAAGAGGTCCATATTGATCTTTTGGACGCACAAGGAATTAAAGTGGTTTGACGCCAATATGAAAGAAATAGGGTCAGGGTGCCAGGTGCCTTAAGGCTCCTTTAAAGCCAGCTTTATCTAGCCCAGTGCTCTTTGGTCCTTAAGAGACAACTGAAATGTTTGAAGCAAGCCATAAATAACTAGGACTCTAGGTCTTGTTCCTAACTGTAGCTCCTTTCGGGTAGAAATGGCCTCATCCATATCGGCTTGAAGCGGAGCTGCTTTGCCTTCCAGCTCTGCTCCTGTTCTGGAGCCAAGTAACTCAGAGGCATGTGCTAAATTTAACATCATTCAAAAATAAAAGCCTAATTGACTAAAAGGCTCCGCAGGAGGGGACAAAGGCTTCACCTAAGCAGATAAAAATGTTTTCCTCTGTTTCTGTGGTGCTTATTAGCTGGTGTTTACATGCACAGAGAAAATGTCAACTGGTGCATCACCATGTCAGAGAGGAAGTTCCTAGTGCTCACCTGGGGATCTCTAGGAGTTCTTCTGAGCTGCTGTCCCTGAGGACATGCTCTGTAGCCAGGTCACGATATGCCAGATTCTGTACAGAGCTTATAGAAAATAATCTGCCACCAGTGTCAGGGAGCGGGGGGAAGGCCTGGGTTTCTAGAGAAAAGACAAAGACACTTTATTAGCATTTCTATCTTTTAAAAAAGGCTCTGTCTATGCTTCGAATGAATGCGTAAACTCATTTGGTCTGATCCAAGTGTAATTAGAAATGCTACAGCGTTTGAATGGAGATCATTTGCCTCTTCTGAAGGAGAATGGTGATGGGATGCCTCACCCCCACCCGTGCAGCAAGACGCCCACTGATTTGTCTTTTCATAATAACTGTCCCCACAGACTCATATGACATTATTGATGCAGAAGTGACCTGCAAGGCGGCCCAGATGGAAGTGTCCATATCTAAGTGCAAACTCTTCCAGCTCGGCTTCGAGAGGGAGGGCGTGAGGATCAATGACAGACAATGCACCGGCATCGAGGGGGAAGATTTTATCTCCTTTCAGATCAACAACACCAAAGGGAATTGTGGAAACATTGTGCAGGTGAGAACACGGGACAGCAAAGGGCACCCGGCAGAGGTAGTGACAGCACCTAGTGTCTGCACGTTTACTGTCCTTAAAGCCTTAAAGCCAGCGTTGGGGTGATCTACTTAAAAACGAGCTCCTTGGAGAACAGCCAAAGGCATGTGCAAAATGAAGGACAGCAAGGGCGTCGTCCTTTGGTGCTAAGCGGTTGACTGAATGGAGAGGGCTCGATAGTGACGTGTTTCTTTCCTTGGTTTGTGATGCCTGCTGATGTCCTTTGTCCAGCATGTGGACAGAATTGTTACTTTTCTCTTGTTTCTATTGTAAATGCAGCTGGGCTTAGCTATTTTGGAGGGGTAAGGGAGTCCCCAACATCATTTAACAGTTGGGTGTTAAAATATGTAATATAAATATATAATACTGTATATATAACATAGTGAGGTCCCACCTTCTAGTGTCAGATTATCCAGCATGTAGGTTAGCAAAGCATCATGCTTCTCTCCCTTCTCCTTCCTGCTTTGTGTCTTTTATTCATAGCTCTATTCATTAACACTTTTATCAGAAGGTGAAAGGAGTAAAGAGGTGAAACTTACACTTCTTCATTTGGGTCCATGTCTGGTACAATATTTGGTGGAGGGAGTTTAACTGAGCATTAAGAAAGAAGATTTCTATTACCTTGCAATGGCAGTATTTCATGCTGTTCCTAGCTTGGTTTCCCACAGATAACTGGCGGCTGGTTGTAGTTAGAATTCAGTGGTAGATGAAATCACCCTCAGTGGACATTCAAGGTTATCACCCTGAAGGGTGCTCTTGACATCTATTGTAATACTTTTCTTAACCCTAGTAAATGCTGAGGCTAGCACCATACTGATTTATACTGGCCTCTGCATTAGATATGGAATGAAGCCATTTCTCTACTTTCAGGGATATGGATTTGAAATGCAAGCCACATACTCACTCCCAGACTTAATGATTTTTGACCTCCCCTTGCTCTGTAGTCCAATGCCACTCATATCATGTACAAAAACACGCTCTGGATCGAAAGTGCCAACAACACTGGCAACATCATCACCAGGGACCGCACGATCAATGTGGAATTTTCGTGTGCTTATGAGCTGGATATCAAGATCTCCTTGGATTCCGTTGTGAAGCCTATGCTAAGGTAGAGGATCTCCTGGGCTGTGCACATTGCTTTTTCTTTTCCTTGACAGTTAAGGTTAGCCTAATCAAAATTGCTAGCATTTGTCTTTGATGTCCTAGGAAAAACATAATTCACATTTCTTGAACCTAAACACTTTAGACCAGCACTGTTCAATACAACTCCCTATGATAATAGAAATGTTCCATCTGTACTATCCAATACTGTAGCTACATGTGGCCACTGAGCACTTGAAATGTGGCTCAGGGGCTGGGGAATTGAATTTTTCATTTCATTTAAGTTTGATTTCCCCACGTGGCGAGTGGGTACCATAGCGGATAGCACAGCCTTAGACCTCACTGCTGCATGCTTTGCCTTCCCCCTGCATTTTCAGCTTGAAAAATGGTAGATAACTGAATAAATATAATTGTTTTGGGTTCCCTGCCTCATGATTGTTTCCCTTTTAGTGTCATCAACCTGACAGTTCCAACCCAGGAAGGTAGCTTCACCACCAAGATGGCGCTCTACAAAAATGCCTCCTACAAACATCCTTACCGCCAGGGGGAAGTCGTGTTGACCACTCGAGATGTGCTGTATGTGGGGGTCTTTGTGGTTGGAGCTGACTCCACACATTTGATCCTAACGCTCAACAAATGCTATGCCACCCCCTCCCGCGACAGCAACGATAAGCTCCGGTACTTCATCATTGAAGGAGGGTGAGTAGCCTCTTAATAGAAAACAGTCTCAGAACCTTTAGTATGATATTGTCTACATCATTTTTTAGGGAAGGGAATGGGAACTAATATTTGTTGACTACCTACAAGGCCAGCGTTTTGCATCTATTGATTCACCTAATTTTTATAATAACCTGTGATGTAGATATTTATAAGCCTTGTTTTACAGACGAGATCAAGAAACTTGCTTAAAATTACACAGCAGTTTAGTGGCAGAGTCCCCAAGTTCATGTGACATTGACTACAAGATGCTTTATTCTCGATGTGATCAGAGAGGGGGATTCTGTCTTGCCTACTTCGAACTTCAATATGAGAGGAATGTGGAATTCTACAAATGAAAGTATGTAATGAGAATAACTAAAGGTTAACACATAGGCTATCTACCAAAATAAAAAAGAAATTAATAAACTCAACGAGTTTCTTTTTACTCAACATTATGTGCCCATCACCTAGTATATTTCCTCAAACATAGGTGGTTACACAACAAGATTTATTGAATGAAAGAATGAATGAATGGGAAGAAAAGACTATAGACTAACTGCAATAAGAATAATTATCTTGACTTTTTAAAAACATTTACTGGTTATGTCAGGCCATTTACACACATTTTATTTTATAATAATTCATTTTAAGAGCTTTATTGTATATATAATTTACATACAATAAAATGTACTAGCTTTAAGTGTAAAATTTAATGATTTTTAGTAAATTTTCAGAGGAGTGCAAACATCATCATAATCTAATTTTAGAACATTCACATCACCCTAACACAATAATTCCTTTCTTTATTTGAATTACTTTTTAAGAATGTTTATTGATAATTTTTATTGATACATAATTTTATTTATGCATATTTATTAGGTACATGTGATATTTTGATACATGCATAAAATGTGTAATGAAATTACGGTATTTAGGATATGCATCACTTTGAATATTAATCATTTCATTGTGCTGGAAACATTTCAAATCTCTTCTAGCTATTTTGAAATATACAGTAAATTGTTGTTAAATATAGTCAGTCACCCTACTGTGCCATTGAACACTAGATCTTATTTCTTCTATCTAATTGTATGTTTGTACCCATTAACCAACCTCTCTTCATCCCTTCCCACACACCCTTCCCAGCCTCTGGTGACCATCATTCTACTGTCTACCTCCATGAGCTCACCTTTTTTAGCTCCTACATATGAGTGAGAACATGAGATATTGTCTTTCTTTGCCTGGCTTATTTCACTGAACATAATGATCTCTAGTTCCATCTATGTTGCTGCACGTGACGGCATTTTATCCTTTTTTAGGGCTGAATAGTATTCCATTGTATATACGTACCACATTTCCTTTACCCATTCATCCACTGATAGGTGGATTCCATATCTTGGCTATTGTGAGTAGTGCTTCTATAAACATGGGAGCATAAGTATCCCTTTGATATATTGATTTCCCTTTATTTGGATAAACACCCAGTTGTGGGATTGCTGGATCATATTGTAGTTCTATTTTTAGTTTTTTGAGAAAGTGCCAAACTGCTTTCCAAAATGGCTATACTGATTTACATTCCCACCAACAGTGTATAAGAGTTCCCTTTTCCCTACATCCTTGCCAGCATTTGTTATTTTTTAACTTTTTCATAATAGCCATTCTAATTGGGATAAGATGATATCTCATTGTGGTTTTGATTTGCATTTTCCATAATGATTAGTGATGTTGAGAATTTTTTCATATACCTATTGGCCATTTATGTGTCTTCTTTGCCTATGTTTTAATGGGATTATTTGTGTGGGTTTTTTGTTGTTGTTGTTATTGTTGGGGCGAGTTTCTTGTATATTCCAGATATTAGTCCCTTGTCAGATGAATAGTTTGCAAATATACTTTTGCATTCTACAGGTCATCTCTTCATTCTTTTGATGGTTTCCTTTGCTGTGCAGAAGGTTTTTAGTTTATTTTTATTTATTTGTTTATTTTTGTTTTCGTTGCCTGTGCTTTTGAAGTCTTAGCCACAAAATATTTGCTAGGCTAATGTCCTGAACCATTTCCCCTATATTTTCTTTCAGAAGTTTTTAATCTTTGGGTCTTACATTAAAAATTTTAAGCTATTTTGAGTTGATTTTAGTATATGGTGAGAGATAGGGGTCTAGCTTCATTCTTCTGCACATAGACACCTAGTTTTCTCAGTACCATTTATTGAATAGGGGTGTCCTTTCCCTAATGTATGTTCTTGGTGCCTGTGTTGAAAATCATTTAGCTGTAAAAATGTGAATTTACTTCTGGGACCTCTATTCAGTTCCATTGGTGTGTGTGTCTGTGTTTACATCAATGCCATGCTGCTTTGGGTTAGTATAGCTTTGTAGTATATTTTGAACTCAGGTAGTATGGTACCTCCAGCTTTGTTCTTTTGGCTTGATATTGCTTTGGCTATTCGCGATCTTTTGTGGTTCCATATGAATTTTAGGATTTATTTTCTATTTCTGTGAAGAATATTGTTGGTATTTTAATAGGGATTGCATTGAATATGTAGATTGCATTGTGTAGTGTGGTCATTTTAATAATATCAGTTATTCTGATTCCTGAGCGTCAGATGTCTTTCCATTGGTTTGTGTCCTCTTCAATTTCTTTCATCAGTGTTTTATAGTTTTCCTTGTAGAGGACTTTCACATCCTTTGTTGAATTTATTCCTGGGTATTTTTTTAGTAGCTATTGTAAATGGGATTGGTTTCTTGATTTGTTTTCTAGCAAATTCATTATTGGTGTGTAGAAATGCTACTGATTTTTGAATGTTGATTTTCTATCCTGCAACTTTACTGAATTCACTTATCAATTCTAAGAGGTTTTGGTGGAGACTTTAGGTTTTTCTATTTGTAAGATCATGTCATCTGTGAAGAGGGATAATTTGACTTCCTGTTCTCCAATTTGGATGCCTTTTATTTCTTTTTCTTGCCTGATTGCTCTGGCTAGGACTTCCAGTAGTATGTTATGAAAGAGTGGTAAAAGTGGGCATCTTTGTCTTGATCTAGTTCTTAGAGGAAAGGCTTTCAGTTTTCCCCCATTCAGTATAAAGTCAGCTGTGGGTCTAGCACATATGGCCTTTATTATGTTGAGGTTTGTTCCTTCAGTGCCTAATTTCTTGAGAATTTTTATCACAAAGAGATGTTGAATTTTATCAAATGCTTTTTCTACATCTATTGAGATGATCATATGAGCTTTGACCTTCATTTTATTGATGTGATATATCCCATTTATTGATTTACATATGTTGAACTACACTTGCATCCCTCACATAAATCCTGCTTATTCATGGTGTATTATCATTTTAATGTGTTGTTGGACTCAGTTTGCTAGTATTTTGCTGAGGATTTTTTCATCTGTGTTCATCAGGTATATTGACCTGTAGTTTTGCTTTTTTTGTTGTTGTGTGTTTGTCTGGTTTTGGTATTGGGGTAATGCTGGCCTCCTAGAATGAGTTAGGAAGAATTCCCTCCTCTTCAGTTTTTTGCAATAATTTGAGAAGAATTGATGTTAGTTCTTCTTTATAAGTTTGGTAAAATTCAGTAGTAAAGCCATCCAGTCCTGGACCTTTCTTTGTTGGGAAACGTTTTATTACTGATTCTGTCTTGTTATTCATTATTGGTCTGTTCAGGTTTTCTATTTCTTCCTGGTCCAATCTTAGTAGATTGTATGTGTCCAGGAATGTATCCATTTTTTTTTTAGGTTTTCTAGTTTATTAGCATATAGTTGTTCATAACAATCTCTAAACAATCCTTTGTATTTCTGTAGTGTCCACTGTAATGTTTCCTTTTTAGTTTCTGATTTTATTTATTTGGGCCTTCTTTCTTTTTCTTGGTTAGTCTAGCTAGCACTTTATCAACTTTTTAATTCCAAAAAACCAATTGTTCATTTTGTCAATCTTTTGTTTTTGTTTTAAGTCTCTATTTTATTTAGTTTCTCTTTGATCTTTATTATTTCTTTCTTTCCACCAAATTTGAATTTGTTTTGTTTTTGATTTTCTACTTCCTTGAGGTGCATCATTAGGTTATTTGAAATCTTTCTACTTTTTCTATGTAGGTGTTTATTACTATAAACGTCCCTTTTAGCACTTCTTTTGCTGTATCCCATAGGTTTTGGTATGTTGTTTCTATTTTCATTTGTTTTAGGAAATGTTTTTATTTCCTCCTTAAAATCTTCTTTGACCCAGTGATAGTTCAGGAGCATGTTGCTTAATTTCCATCTATTTGTACACTTTCCAAAGTTCCTCTTGTTATTAGTATTTAGTTTTCTTCCACTGTGCTCTAAGAAAATACTTGATATGATTACAATTTTTAAAAATTTGTTTTTAAACAAATTTGGCCACATGGCCTAACATGTGGTCTGTCTTAGAGAATGTTCTATATGCTAATAAGAAGAATTTGTATTCTTCAGCTGTTGGATAAAATGTGTAGGTCTATTGGGTCTAAAGTGCAATTTAAACCCAGTGTTTCTTTGTTGATTTTCTGTCTAGATGATGTGTCCAGTGCTGAGATTGGGGTGTTGAAATCCCCAACTATTATTGTATTGGTGTCTATCTCTCCTTTTGGATCCAGTGATATTTACTTTATATATCTTGATGCTCCAGTGTTGGATGCATACATGTTTAGAATTGTTAAATCCTCTTGCTAACTTGATCTCTTTGTCATTATATAATGACCTTCTTTGTCTCTTTTTACAGTTTTTGACTTAAAGTCTACTTTATCTGATATAAATACAGCTATTCTTCCTTGCTTTTGGTTTTTGTTTGTGTGGGATATCTTTTTCTATCCTTTCACTTTCAGTCTGTATGTGTCTGTACTGGTCAAGTGAGTTTCTTATAGGCAGCCTATAGTTAGGTCATGTTTTTTTAAATTCATTTAGCCAGTCTATATGTTTTAAGTGGAGACTTTTATCTGTTTACATTCAAGGTTATTATTGATAGGTGATGACTTATTGCCATCATTTTGTTAATTGTTTCCTGGTTATTTTGTACATCCTTTATTCACTTCTTCCTTTCCTGTTGTGTATAATTGCCATTTGGTGGTTTCCTGTAGCGGTAACATTTGACTCCCTTTTCTTTCTCATTTGTGTGTCTATTCTATCATTGAGTTTTATACTTTCATGTGTTTTCATGATGGTAGATATTCTTTTGCTTCTAGATGTGAGCATTTCTTTTAGGGTTGTCCTAATGATCATGAATTCCCTCAGTTTTTGCTTGTCTGGGAAAGTCTTATTTCTCCTTCATTTTTTAAGAATAGCTGTGCCGAGTATAGTATTATTGGTTAGCAGGTTTTGTTCTTTCAGCACTTTGAATATATCATCCCATTCTCTTCTGGCCTTTGGCCTGTAAAGTTTCTGCTGAGAAATCTGTTGTAAGTCTGAGGGGGATGCCTTTATATGATTTGACATTTTTCTCTTGCCATTTTTAGAATTATCTCTTTGTCTTGGACTTTTGACAATTTGACTATAATATGCCTCAGAGAAGACCTTTGGGTTGAATCTTTTTGGGATCTTTGAGCTTCCTGTATCTGGATGTCTATATCTCTTGCAAGACTTGGGATGTTTTCAGTTATTATTTTATTAAATTGGTTTGCTATGCCTTTTGCTATCTCTTCTCCTTTTGGAAATTCCCAAATTCAAATATTTGGTCACTTTATGTTATTCTGTATTTTACGTAGGCCTTCTCTTTTCTTTCTTTCCTTCTTTCTTTCTTTTTTGTCAGAATGGATTATTTCAAAAGAGCTGAATTCAACTTCAGATGTCCCTTCTTCTGCTATTTTTGGAGCTCTCAATTATATCTTTTTTTTTATTCATTGAATTATTCAGTTCTAGGATTTCTGTTTTGTTTTTTTTTAACATATCTGGCTCTTTGTTGAATTTCTCATCAGATCATAAATTGTTTTCCTTATTTTTTTGTATTATTTATCTGTGTTCTCTTGAATCTTACTGAGCTTCTTTAATATCATTATTTTGATTTTTTTCAGGCATTTTATAGATTTCTTTTTTGTTGAAATTTGTTGCTGGAGAATTATTGTGTTCCTTAGAAGGCGTCACGTTTCCTTGCCTTTTCATGTTTCTTGTGTGTTTACATTGATATCTGGGCATCTAATGTAATAGTCACTTTTTCCAATTTTATGGATTGGCTTTCACAGGGGAAGACTTTTTCCTATAGATATATCTATAGTGTTGGTTGAGTAGGGTGCTTTGGCTTTGATTCCGGGTGGGCACAGTATTGTAGTCTCCGTATTATTTTTTCAGCTGTAATCAGCCTCAGTGGTTCTGTGAGTTCCTCAGTGGCTTAGGCTGCAGTTTTTAGTTGACACTGTGGTGAAGCTTTGCTGGGGAAGGGATGCCAGATGGGCTGGTCCTTGGACACCAGTGCTTGTGGTGGCAGGTCACACATGCTGGTCCTTGGGTGCCTGGTAGCATATGCAGGTAGTATTGGTAGCAGGTCTGGGTGGGCTGATCCTTGGGCCCCCAGCTGGCTTGCTCAGGTGCTGGCAGTGGCAATGATAGGCCAGGTGGGTGGGGGGGTCCTGAGGTCCCTGGGAAGTTTGCATAGTGCCAGTGATGGCATTAGCAGCATCAGGCCAGCTCTTGGGCCCCCAAATAGCACATGCAGGAGCCAGCAGTGGTGATGGCAGGCTGGGTGGGCCAGTCCTCAGGCTCCTAGGTGGTGGGTATGGGTAGTTGCCAGTGGTGGTAGCAGGTTGAGCAGGTCTGTTTTCAGGCTCCTAGAAGATGTGCATGGTCACTAGTAGTGGCAGGCATGGCAGAGAATTCTCTAGGCCCCTGGATGACATGCATGGGCCCTGGTAGTGGCAGGTTGGGCAGGTCTGTCCTCAGGTGCCCAAATGGTGCACAGGGGCACAGACTATAGAAGGCAGGGCAGGCCAGGTGACAGGTGGTGTGAATCGATTCCCAGGCCCCTGGATGACGTGTGTGGGTGTGGCAGCAGTGGGCAGGATGGACCTCTCCTCAGGCCCCAGGATGGCACCTGGGTGGGCTGGTGCCTAGGTCCCCTGAAGGCATATGCAAGTGTGTGGTGGATAGGGTTGCTGTCAGTGGCAGTGGCCCCAGGCCAGTGATTCTCAGGCTCTGGAGAGCATGTGCTTCATCTCCCTTTTTCCTGGGGGCAGCCTTCCCAGTGCACTGCATTTCCCATTCCCCAGGGTGTGGGACACTGCATGGGCTAGAGTACTGGAGACCTGGCCACACTTCTGGGTCCAGCTGGTGTCTTTACACTGCAGCGCTCTGGTGGGATGTGGGGGAATGTTAACAAGGCCCTGGGGATGGGAGATGCCAGGGCTGCTGGGCCCCAGGACAACATGTAGTCTGGTGGAGACTGGGCTGTCAACAGGGCACCATGCTGCAGCTGCTCCGGTCTCAGAGGGTGCATGGGATCCAGTGTAAACTCCCTCTATGCAGCAATGTCATCATGTAGATCCAGGCAGCTCCGTACACTCACCTAAGGGCCTGCAAGGGTGTAGGGGGCTCTCCCATGGCGAGGATTGCAGGAATTCATGGTGGAAACATGGCCTGCTGGGGACCCACTGCTTACCTTTTCCGCACACTGGGAAGTGTCTACTGGCTCCAAGCTGATCCCAGCTGGGCCAGCTGCTTCACGTCCTTCTCTTCCTTTGCCTCCAAGGTTTACTCCCTGCTGAATTCCAGTGTTTTGTCTTAGATGCTCTATTCAACTTGTGATTATCTGCTCACTGTTTTGGTCCTTGTCTGTGGCGGAGATGCATGCTGAGTGCCTCTAGTCAGTCGTCTTGAAGCCTACAAAAGTTCTTACAGTAGGTGACTGTATTAATCATGATTCATCTTATTATAAGTGGTAGAGACCAATTCAAGCTAGCTTGTACAAAAACAAGGCATTTAGTGGTTACAAAAGCAAATCATAATTGGGAGGCAAGATGGCTGACTAGAGACATTGCTTGCCCAGTGTTGTGGAGGGAAGGAGGAGTATCAGATAAAGGAGAGGGGGAACAGGCACAGCGCAAGTGTAATTCAGAGGAGGAGGTGCCAGAGCCTGCCAGGGACCTCACGGTGGGAAATTGTGGAGCAGAGCAGGAAACAGAAAAAGAGAAGAGATCGGCGAGGATCAAACCCAGAAAAGCTTGGAGCCCAGTGAAGGGGTGAGGGGGGATTCTGTTTCCCTTCCCAACACACCTTTGGTAATCAGCAGGCTACTGATTTTCTTGGAAGCTTGCCCACTTTTGCAAGCCCAGGTGCTGCTGCAACCACCAGATTGTGTGGAGACCTGGCGTGATCCCGGAGCTTGGACTTTCTGTGCAGGCTTCCTCCCAGGGGACGGAGACTGAAGGAGCCGGGGTTCCCTTGGAGAAGAGGAGTGTGCTTCTGGGAAGGTGGACAATAGACAACTGCTATTTTGCAGGTGAAACAGGCTTAGGTTAGGCACCGAGCCCAACCTAGGCCACCCAACTCTCAAGGAGCAGAGAAGGAGTCCTTTTAGGTGCCGGGACACCCTGCTCCCTGACTGACCAGGCATGGTGCGTGGCGTTCGTTGCTGATGTATATTGTGGCGTACTCAGCAAAGACATTTGTCTTTCTAAATTGATGCTTCTCCTCCTTAGAGCCAAAGGGAAGGTCTTGGTGACCACTTGGTGTCTTGCAGGCCTAGCCTCGTGGGTTAACGTCACCATCCTCCTTTTTTTTCATGTTTCTTTCCTCCCCTTATCATATTCCTTTCCCAACATAAAAGCGCTCAGATCTGAGCACTCTGCAAATGCACAACCCGATTACAGGCCTTGCGTCTCCTTTGAAGGACACGGCAGCATTTAGCATTTTAAAAATAGTATTTAATAGGTTTGACCCAGAGAGGGAGAAAGAGCCAGTGAGCATGTTAATAAATCTCAGCTTACCCTAGGGTCTGTCTGAATAAAGGCCTTCAAATTAAACTGTTGTTGGGTGGGAAGCGATTTCATCACGTGGGAGAATTTGAATCCGTCAGTCCTTCTGACTTTTCTTGGAGGGACGTGATTATTTTTTTTTCTCCCAGTGAACAACGCTTATCGAATGAGCAGCAAAATGGGTCCACTAGGGTATTTTGGGGATCACTTGTTCCTCCCTAGCTGTGCGGAGGGCAGAAACAGCACCAGCTTCTACTGGTGGCTCAGAAGTTGGGGGGCACACAGGCCAGCTCTGTCACCTACATGTGCCTAGACAGAGGGAAGACAAGTGTTCCTTTGTTAATGGACTGAGGATTCTAGTGCTTGGCTTGGCTCACTTTCAGGGAGGCACCTGGGCAGCCGTCCTGCCCACTGAGACCTCACCCTCAAGTCTTGCCCCTGGGAGAGAGTTGGTGGTCGGGTTAAGAGGGAAGGTCTGTGTGAGGGTAGAGATCTGCCACCACTTTAGAATCCTTGAAAACAAGTTGGATTATCCAAACAAATAGCAGTGACAAGGGAAAGTATGGCATGTAAGTTTGTGTTTCAAAGCATCGAAGAGACTATTGCCTTGAAAAACAACTTGCATGTTGCCTAGCAGACTAATTACAAAACTTAATAGGTGTTGGAATGCTGAAGGATAACTTCAATTTTTAATTTTCTTATCGCAAAGCTACCTAATCCTGTGGGCTAGGGAAAGAAAACATGAGAAAAAGAGTCACCCTTTTTATCTTTATCATTTCAAATAGCTTATTGGCTCCTAGGGGGCATCCTTGGCCATGGCAACACAATTCATTCATTCATTCATTCATTTGGCCAACAAAGATTTTCAAACACCTACTACATGCCTCACACAGGGAGGGAAATACGACTTGGTTCCTACACTCAAGGAGCTCAGCAAGGTGCTGTTGATAATTCAAGGAAAAGCTACCTGTCCCCGCCTAGCCTGGGCATAAGGAGGCGATATCGGTGGTGTAGAAAGAGCAGGAGTTAGGCATGGGAAGAAGAGCAGAAAGAACTTCCAGGTGGGAGAAACACTGCATGAAAAGACACTGGAGTGTAAAAGACTACGATGCGTTTGGGGAACTCTAAGTAGCTTAAGCAAGCTATCTGTGCCCAGGGGACGTCTTGGCTGTGACTGCCTGTTGGCTCGATACACAAGAAGGAAGGGAGTTGAGAAAAGAGGCGGTCAGCTACATCAAAACAGTCTGCAGCTCATCCTTGACGGCTCTTCCTTCCCTTCCAGCTCCTACCTATTTTAACGTGTGGGAAGATTTCCCAGTAGGGTTGGAGTCAGGGGCCCCTGCCAACATAGATAATTAACTGAAGGAAGTACAGAGGAGAACTAATCTTGTGTTCATTAAATTGATATCAGTAAAACACAGCATCGTGAGGGGGCGGAACAAGACACAGCGTGGGGAGACCAAGCATGGGGAGACAGAGTGTGGTCCCGACAGGCACGTGGTTTAGTCGCAGTTAGGGCACTAATTCAAGGTGGTATCCGATGTTTCAAAACAAGCTATGAAAATACGAGGGAGTGATAATAAATGGCAAACTCGAGCAGTCCAGAGGTCACTTTCAAATGTAAAAGCGTTTTTTACCGTTTACGACGGTTTTAGGTGAAATGTGAAATTTTGAAATGAAGATAAGGATTAAAGGGTAAGAGGGAAAAACGCGAAGCCAAGATCCCATTATGTTTTCTGAGTAGGTGTCAGAACATCAAGGACAACACCATCGGCATCGAGGAGAATGGGGTCTCCCTAACCTGTCGCTTTCATGTCACCGTCTTCAAATTCATCGGGGATTACGATGAAGTTCACCTTCACTGCGCGGTGTCACTCTGCGACTCAGAAAAGTATTCCTGTAAAATTGTAAGTGCGAGGGTAACTGTGAAATGCTTAGACTGACTGCTCACTGCCCCAGAGAGCCAGCGCAGGAATGGCAAATGCCAGCTAGCTGAACGGGAATCGCCCGCAGACGCTGAGGGGTGGACAGTCATCTTTGGTGGAACAATAAGAGGGAGAACACGTGGAAGGATGTTTGCTTACTCCTCTAGCTCTGAAATGTCAACTGCTCATTGGCTTACCACCAGACCAGGGTTTCTCAAACCTTGACATTATTGACATTTTGAACCAGATCGTTCTTTGTTGTGAGGGCTGTTCTGTGCACGGCAGCATCCCTGGCCTCCACGCACTAGATGTCAGTAGCACACTCTCCCCAGTCGCAGCACCCAAAAGTGTCTCCAAACGTTGCCAGCTGGCCTGGTCGAGAACCACCGCCCTGGAGTCTCAGGGAGCACAGTGAGCCAGGTAGCCGGAATCTGGCGACCCCTGTGCCAAGCTCCGCTCCCCTACAGAACCGAACTCCTGGGGTCAGGACGCAGCTCAGCCAGGTGTACTCCAGCCATCCCATCTACACCAGGCCCTGAGGCTTTGGAGGGGCCGCTGGGATGAGGTGACAAACCAATCATCTCTTCATACCAGGCTTCCATCCCCACCACCTACAGCTGTGTCCTTAAGAGTTGACTGTCCTGGTATCCGGCCCCTAACCTTTAACTTACCCCACGTTTGCAGAATCAAGATGTGAATTACGGTCAGAGCTACATACGGACACCGCTGCCTCTGTTAGTGTCCGATGAGACATGGCAGTCGTCATTCCCGGACAGGGAGCCTCTTTGACTCTAACTCCAGTGTGGAGAGTATATTTAATTCTGTTTGACATAAAGGCTGGGGTCCCAGTGGGCTCAGTGATCAAGAATGCATTGGTTCTAATTAATCTAAGCAGCAGTAGTACTTGAGGCCACAGCCACCGCCTCTTGCGGAGGTGGGGATGTGGCGAAGAATAAGTTATCAGCTTAATTGTGTGAAATTTTCCCCCTGGTGTTCTGTCTTGCAGACTTGCCCGCAGAATTCCAGGACTGCCACAGGTTACACAAAAGAACCTAAAGAACAGATCATTTCAGTGGGACCTATTAGGAGAAAAAGTATGTATGTTTCCTAAAACACACTATAAATTATTAAAACGATGGGATTGGAAGGCCCAGATGTGCTCCACCTGTGACGTGAGCCCGGCGGACGAGGACGCTGGTGGTGGGGACACCAGTTGGAGAGGACCGCCTGCAAACTTGAAGAGATCTTCTCGTTGACTTTAAAAAGACAACGGCATTGGCATTGGGCTGCTTTTTGTCTTCTTCCCTCGTTAAAGCCTTGCCCCGAGACACCAGTTGAAGGGTTGGAGTGCGAAGTTAATGTGCCCCGCTGCTCTTTTGCAGGGCTGGACTGGTGTGAGGACAACGGCGGGTGTGAGCAGATTTGCACGAGCCGGGTGGATGGGCCCCTGTGCAGCTGCGTGACGGGGACCCTGCAGGCCGACGGCAAGAGCTGCCGAGGTAGACGCGCCTCCGCTTCGGGGCGGGCAGCGGGGTTGGTTCTCGGGGAAGGAGAAATTCGGGTGCAGAGCGCGCGCAGTCAGCAACTTAACCATGAAAATTCCAGAAATGAAGAAGGGAAAGATGAAGGAAAGGCCCGTGGAATTATAGTGCCTCTTTTATTTTTTTGGAACATTTTGGTCCCTGCTGTTTCATCTAAAGATAATTTAAAAAAAAAAAACTATCCAGCCATTTAAGGGCAACATATGACCCTAAATGTGCCTGCCACGTCTACTTGGGCTAGAGCTGGGGTTGGGATGTTTGCTCCAGCAAACAAGAAAACTGTAGCACATGGTTTCCCCCATGCCCTGCGAGGTCAGCAGGACTCTCCTAAAGACTGGATTGGTTCTGCCACTTTCCTGCCTTAGTCAGGGCCATTCGGATAAAGTGGGTCCTTGGCAGTGAAATTTCCTTTATTTAGGCGAGCACTGCAAAGATGTCCGATCCCTAGCAAACAGGCATTTTAGCTCCCATGGGACTTACTATGTTCCTCTCTGTTCACAGCCTCCAATTCTTCAACTGAACTGCAAGTCTGGATGCTTCTTCTCATCATAACCCAGATTTCATTATGGCATTTTGTCTATAAATCAGGCACAACCTCATAATTAACTCAAGGTTGCTATATATAAAGTACTGTAATTTACTTACTTCAACTCCCTGTAGGATAAAAAAGTGTGTGCCCTTAAGTCAAAACCTATTCGAGAGTGTCCAGAATCTCAAAGGGATGCCACCCGCCTGCCTCCAACGGCCAGAGGTCCGGAAACGAGCGACATTCCAAGCTCCTCTTCCACAGTACGCAACGGGGCTTCTAGAAGCCAGCTGTGGAACGCGTATATCTTGCCCAGATTTCCCAAACAGTTGCCACTAGAACCTTTGGTTCACACAAAAAAGCCAGGAAAGGAAAAAATTCTGGTCAGAGAAGTCTGACCGGAGATCTGACCAGAGGACTCTATCAAGCCGGCGCTATTTCTGGATCACAGCTTTTACAGAGCGAGGCCTGTTGGAACAATTTTGAAGCGAGTGACTCCCTCTAAGGAACCTTTCTGATGTTTGCAAGCGTCTGACCCAAGATATGCATGTGTTGCCCCCTTCTGTTTATGATAAGTCCCTTCCCCACGCACTGTGTCCTTCAACCTTGCCATGGCAGCCTTGGCCACTGGGGATACTGTGGACCTGGGCGGCCCCATCCCCCATCCTGCCTCCTCAAACCCAATCCTTCTCTTTTTACAAATCAACCAAATCATTTTTAATGTGTTTTATCCTTAAATAAACTTGTGTTCAAGTATTTTGATTGCTTGGTGGCTGGAATCATTCTTAAGGATGTCAAGCTTTGTACACTAAATAGCATGCTATGAGGGAAAAATAAGAAGTAGCAGCAGCAGCAATTGGGCCAGGTGGGCACCGCTGGCCAGAGCGTTATGCGCTGTTATACTGCCGTCCCTGTGTGCGTACAGAGTGTTAGAGCGCTGAGGTGCTGTGTACAAGAGGACACGCAGCGTCCTCTTTTGTAAGTGGTATACAAACACACATTTGCTATAATTAACTACCAAACGGAGGGCCTGCTAAATATATCCCTGGAGTGCCTCTCTTTTTAAGGTCAAGAACCAAATAAAACCCACTTCAAGTTTATTTTGAAGTTGTCTCGGATTTAAGCTGATAGCATTTTTGCATTTTTCCGGGAACTCTGAAAAGCTGAGCAGAAATACTTGGCATCCTTGAGCGTGGGTGTGGGTGTGTTGTTCCACAGGTGAAAGGGGCCAGCATTGTGCTGTCACTGGTCTGAAGAAGTGGGGTGTAGCTGAGTCTGCCCTGAGCTGCTCTGTCCTTCCGGTCCCCAGGGAGTCAACACATTCTAGCTTTTCCCAGCAGCCACACACACTATGCAGCTAAGACGACAACTAGTATTGGTGGGAGAAAATACGTGTCTACTTCTGCCTGGACATCTTAAGATCTTTTGGGAAAATGGTGAGCATTGAGATGCATCACTGAATCAAGCCATCTGTTTTAGTTGAGACACAATACTTCATGCTCACCATGATAGAAACTGATGTCATGTGCGTGTTTTTTGTTTACCGGAAAACCTCAGCCCCACACTCCAAGATCAGAAGGTTCTGATGAGCTCATGTGCCATTTCCACTCACACCGTTGGAGGTTTAGTTTTCAAAATCAAACAGATTGAGTTGAACACAATGATGTCCCATTTGTTGTTTTACTTGAGTTTCTCAGGTGAATTTTAGCTAAAAACATACCAGGAGGAAAGGAGATGTCACTTCTTTGATAACTTCTCTTCATTGATTCACATATCAAAGTCATTAGGAATTACTCAATTCAAAACTACAGGTTTTTTTCTTTCTTTCCTTTTTTTTTTTTTTTTTTTTTTTTAGCTTTTTAATTAAATCCCTTCTTGTCACACTTTTATTCTTGGCCTTTGGTTTTCTCACTTGGTTGGTATCCCTCCCTTGTCTTTCATCAGGATAAGCCAGGTGGTGATGCTATCACAGAAAACCCCAGAATCTAGGTGGCTTAAGCAACAGAAGTTTCTTTCTTGTTCACACAAGTCGACTCTGCTCCTCACTGTCATCCCGGAATGGAGGTTGATAAGGGTTTTATTATCTTTTGATGCTGCCAGCTCAACATGTGGCTTCAAGGTTCACTCAGCTAGGGGAGAGGACACGGAGAATCACGCCCCAGATCTTCCATGCTTCTGCCCAGAAGTGACACGTATCTCTTCTGTTCCTATTCCATTGCCCAATGCAAGTCACGTGGCTGTAACTAACTTTCAGAGATGAGGAAGCGCAAACTTCCCCTGTGCTTTGAAAAGAGAAGAACTGTAAGTCAGTGGGGATGGGATGGCTCTCGCATTGTCTTTGTGTCAGTCACTTCTATCTAGATTAAAGGCAAATGCTTCTGCAGAGCTAAAAACTAGTTTACTTCTGGAAGGCACCCTGACTTCCACTAATTCTCTGCTTCAAACCCAAATCATTCAACACCTCAATACCTTAATTTTCCTATCTGTAAAATGTAAACACGAAGATTTTTTCCAAATATTCTTATGTTACAAATGACACTAGACAAATGAAAGCCATCTGATGGTTTATATTAAGATAACTCCAAAACATTGCGTTTCCTTGCTGCTCAGAAAGATTTGTCTCAGGGAGTGGAGGGGAGAAAAGCACATGCTTAGCAAAGGTTAAAAAGGAGGTTATTTGGGAATGTTGTTGACTTGGTATTTGTCTGATATCAAAAGAAACATAACCTTGCGGTCTGGCCTTTATGATATTTGGGAATTCTGTAATCAGTTTCTTAACCAGTAGTAGGTATGTGCTCTACTCAAAATCCTAGCGGCAAAACTCGAGAGCACTAATTGTTTAACATTGTCTAATATTATAGCTATTTTTAGAACCATTTGACATTTAGCAAGAGCTTGAAATCTAATAAAATTTCTTTCAATCGAAGGAATTAAGTAATTATCAAAAGAAGACAATCACGTAGGGCCAGGGTAATAAAGAATTGCTTCTTTACTAATTCTGAATTAATTAAGCATCTAGCCCAGCCTGAACCTCCCAGCCTCTCTCCTGAAACTCAGGGCATTTCTAGAGCTTCTATTTCATCACAATTGGTCCTGTCTCAGAGTACACGCTGGTATTTTTTAGTGCCCCGTGCACTGACATCTGCGGCACAACCCAGTGTAAAAGAAAATCAAACAGCACCCTCTAGTGTCTGCTTTCTATTTTTGCATGAAACCCATGTACGTATTGAACCACCCCAATCAAATTATGATTCCCACCCCCAACCCCATCGCCACCTCGAAACCTTAGATGCAGAACATTACCAGAATATAGCTTCAGAAAACACATCAAATGCCAAGGACATTTTCTGGAGAACAGTATGAGATTTATTTTTATGCATACAGCAAACATCACTCCAGGAAATACCAGCTCTTGGCATCCCATGCAAATTTTGCCCTTAATATCTACTTCTATAACGGGTTGACAAAAATAGCTGTCAAGAAAAATTAAGTATCTCTTTTAAATGTTGAGAAATAAACAATTCGATCAAGAAAAGCCCATGAAATATTTAGCGGTCTTTTTTCTCCCCCAGCAGAATGTGAAATACTTTCATATGCATCTACAGCACGACAGCAATAACTCTGGTCTGACTAATGGAAGGCTCTGTTTGTGATGGTTTAATTATGTTTGCTGAAATACGACTCTCATATAAGACAACATCGCCATAGCAGAGGGACAGATCTCTGTGTCTATAGATAGAAATAAAATACAAAAGACTCATCGTTCCATGAAGAACTCAGCAATCAAATTCTATTTGCTAAGGAAACAAATGGAGGAAGAATATTCACTGTACATTTTGTTGTGGGTTTCTGTTTGCACATGGCCTCTAGGTTAGCTATTGTTTTATTCACTAGCATAAAATGATTGTGAAATATTTAAAAAATTAAGATAGTCTACCATTAGATGAAATAACAATACCTTATGCTAATGTATCTTTTTTTCATAATTAACGCTTTACCACTGTATTTAATATTGTTCAATCCTAAATCATGCTGCATTTTGACAGAGAAATTAGAGGGAAAGTGTTAAGTTAAAGTTATATAAGGCAAAAAGGACTAACTGAAGAAAAACATAAACCCACTCATCTATGTGTGCTTGTGTGTGTAGGTTTATTTAGTCATTTTCAACTTCTAATGAGACATATTAGGATGAAAGTGGCCTTTTGAGCCTTTTAAGAACAAAAAAAACTTTGAAATAGAATTCTTGATTTTTTTTCCCCTTAACTCTTGAATTTCTTTATGGAATAATTTAGGGTACAAAAATTCACTTATATGTCCCTATTTTAGTTAGGCAAAAATATTTTACTTAGATAACATTTCATTACTTTAAGGCTTGAAAATCTTTGCATTGGCTCTACCCAGAATTAGTAAAATTTTTTAAATTTGAAGACTATATTCACATAGAAATTTGCTAATAAGTCAATGATATAATAATTCAAGGCTGAAGAGGCATGGCTTCTAGTATTTTTCTCTTACCTGCCACAAACATACTTAATTCAACAGGTCACGCTAGTCCTTAAATGTCGTTTACATAACTACATGGGTCACTCCAATCAAGGAACCATAAGTGTGTGTTCATTTGCACTTTCTGTGAGTCTGCATTGCTGACTGCAAAACACCGCTAAGGAAAATCTGCATCCATCAGGGGAAGGCGTCTGCTCTTCGGAAGAGTCATGATCAGAAAGCAATTTGGAAAACTAATTCAACAAGGGGAAAATGATTTAATATATAATGTGAAAACACCTGGCTGGCATACCAGAATATTCAAGGCATAAAATGAGAAAAAGAGCTGTGGATAGCACGTAACACAATTTCTGCCCTTAAGAAGAAGCCCTAGATCCTAAATGCTTACTTTGCACCTCCAAGGCACAAGAAGTATTCTGAATATTAAGATTAGCAGAAATGAGATGAGTCTAAAGATGCTCAGCCCCTAGAGATTTTACTCAAGTCTCCCATATGTTAGCATGTTCTAATTGTGTTTTTAACCTGGTCCTTTTCACAGACAATTACTTTCATTAGTTAACTTGAGCAGGACTCAAGAACTAAGTTGACAGGGCGAGAAATCTCACCACCTTTATGTTAGACATCCTCTGGGACCACAGTGAACAATGTACCCAATGATTGCAACCAGTTTAAGTATATGCTATGTAGGAAAATTGCCCCCAAAGCCCAGGATGCTTACATCATAGGAAAACATGTCTCCATCATGCAACTCTAAATATTTTTTATTATGAAAATATAGTTTCAGACAGTCATAACCCACGAGGACTTTGTAGTAATTCCAGGCATTATACTCTAGAAACACAAATTCAGCAAAAGTCAACTTTCCTGGTAGCCCTCCAAGGAGGCAGCCTTTACTCCTACAAACAAGAGGTTTCCTGTGGCATCAGCATGAACCATTTCTGTTTCCTCTGCCTTGGGGTTTTTCGTACTTTGCTGGGAGGATGAATCTATAGAACTTTAACATGTGATGATTTGACATATTTCACAATAAGATGGTGTAAGAGGTATGGTTGTGTTTCTAAATCTTCTACCAAAAAGTATCATTCTGGGGTGATCAATATTATAGAAACAGCAGCAACAACAAAACTCCTCATCTTTGGGTCTACTCTTAGAAACAGGTTCTTGAAATGCCACCTCCAAAATGTGAACTTGAGTCACTGATCACTGACAAATTCTGCTCCTATTGTTTTATTTGTGTAAACTGAAAGAGCAAGCATTTTCATTGATTCCTACATTATTTATTCCAACTCGATGCTGAGTCTTTCCATCTCACCAGAAGAATGTAAATGCATATGGATAGGGAAAAAGAGAGTGGCAGAATGTTTTAGTTTTGGGAAAGTAGGACAACAACATTTCATTCAAATAAGTAATGAAGTGCAGCTGAGGATGCTGGGAGAAGGCAGAGGGCTGGGGCGGTGGGTGAGCCTCTGCATGGCGCCCACAGAGCCAGCGTGACCACAGGCCCCTGAAGGTATCCTCCCCTTCCAAAAATGTCAAGAAAAAGGAAAATTCACTTGTACTAAAACTCGTAAGCAGATTTTACGAAAAGATAGAGAAAATGATCTTAATTCTGAGATATTTGGAAATACTATAAGAAGGAGAACAAGGACTTTCTCAGATTTAATTCAGTGAGTAAAAATCTACTGGAACCAAGAACCGAGAAATGAAATATTAACAAAGACAGGATTTCCCTGAGGAAGAAAGTTTGAATTTAACAAAATAATTCCTTGCAGGCACTAAACTAATGTTAAAGGAGGAAACAAAGTGCTTCAATGCTATTACCTTTGAATAAACACATGATTTCATAAATGGAAAAAACTAAAGTGATTATCTTGAAAAATAAGTAAATAAATATTAAATCAAATACATAGGATACATAAAAACACTAGGATGTTGTAAGACTATTCTCTTGGACATTCCATTTAGCCAAAGTCCCAGCTATTAAGGGCAGCTAAGGTTCCATCTTATTTCCACAGCTCTGTGTGTGCATATGTGTGTGTGTGTGTGTGTGTGTGTGTGTGTGTGTGTGTGTGTGTATAAACGTAAGGCTTCGAGTGAGTTGCAAGGAAAAACATCATTCTGATGAATCTTGAAATTTATTATATATTGCTCTAAGATTTTATTCTCCAAAACATGTAAATATTTAGCAAAAGTTCTATTTTATTTCCCCCAAGTTAGACTGGCACTAGGAATTTATTATGCAAAATCCATTTGTCTCTATCTTTCTGGCTTTCAGATTTTCGAAGAACTTCTATGGCTTCCTCTGCCAGCTTGTCTACTTTTGTCACGATAATAATCAAAACCTGAGAAACAGAAAAGAAATTCTGACTCTTTTATGAAAGAAATATGGTCCTCTCAAACTGATCTCCAAGAAAAATGGGACCCAAGACTTTCATTAAACCACATGAAATAGAGCACTTGGCAAATACTGGATAACTAAGTCCTCTGTGGCAAAGAAAGAAAGTAATTCTCATGACTAAAAATCAGTGTTTTCACCTTTTCGCTGTTGTTGTTTAGGCAGAATTGATTAACTGAATCAAACTTCTCTTTAAAAGTAATTTAGAAAAGAACATGTTGCTGCTATATGCCTCTTGAGAAAAGAAGCTATACCTTAGCGGGAAATGTAAATTCATGAGCCAAATACAAATTCCAAGAATGGCACCAACTTCAGCCTGGGACTATAGGTATCCTTTGCAATTGCTGTAAAGTGTAAACTAATGGAAATTTTGAGCCTTATTTGTCCAGATTTAGAGCCTGACTGTGGGTTCCTAAGGTGCCCCTCAGAGGCAGATCTCCTGCCCATTTCCCTCTGATTCATTAGTCTTTGATGGCTTTACATGCCAATCCATGCCATCTCGTGTATATTAGCATCTAGAAGCACTTAAAAAAAAAGGAAATTTGGTTAGTTTATCCTAAAGATAAGTATTTCAGTCAATTAAAGAATTAAGACTTTCTTTTTAAAAAAGAACTACAGTTATTATTCATTTACCATCTACTTAGTCCTGTGGTGTGAGTTAAGCATCTATTATTTCCTTAAGTCCCCTGCAGTGATGCTATAGTTATTTTCTGATTTTATAGATGAAGAAACAGTGATTCAAACAGGCTAAGTAACTTGTCCAAAGTCATTTCATTTGATTTCACAGAATTTTTGCTAGAGTTGAAGGAATCATTGCAAAGAATCTTGTTTTGAGCATCTTAGTAAACAAATTGCCAAATATAGTATAATGTATGTTGTCCAGCAACACTGCCAATTTGGACAAGAGCAGTCAATCAAGTACACAATTGCCAAAGGAGGGTTATCACAGGCATTACCAAATTTTAAAAGAATTTTAGATTTTTATAAAATTCACTTCACACTAAAATTTTATCAAACATGAATTAATTTTATGCATACCATAATAGTTCAGAACACAGATTCTAGAGTCATATCTGGGCTAGTTTTACCACTTACCAGGCAGATGTACTTTATTCATTCATTCATTAAATATTTATTGACTGTCTGTCTAGTAGCAGGTGTTATGTCTACAGCGACAAATAAACCAGATATAGTCCTTGCCCTCGTAGAATTTATAGTTTAGTGGGGCAGAGCAATAATAAATTGGTAAATAAACTAATAAAGATGTAATTACCAGTGGAGAAAAGTCCCATGAAGAAAACAAACAGGAGGCTGTGGGGAAAATGTGGATGGAGAACTCATGTAGATAAAATGGTCCGGAAGGCTTTCCAAGACACCCAGCAAAGATAAAGGCTGGGGCACCAGAGGAGGCATTTCAGATAGAGGCCAGAGCAAGGACGAGGCCCAAAGTCTTGAGAGTGGCATGTTTGCAGGGATGAGAAGCTGCCAGTGTGGGTGGAACGTTCTAGGCTGGCAGGAGTTGGGCTGGAGAGGTAGGCAGGGACCTTGTCAGCCATGAGAAGGAATCTGAACTTTATTTCAGAGGCAATAGTATGCCACAAAGGATTGTAAGCCAGAGAGAGTGGCATCATTTGGTTTACATTTAAAAAATAATTCCAAACACTATATGGAGAATAGATTTGGAAAGAGAAAAAGAGACAGCAAGAAGCACGAATGTGTTGGTTTGGGGCTGAAGTATTGGCAAAATCCCAGGGACATGGGACATGGGAAGAAATTGATGACTTTGAGCTATACTTTGAAGGTAGAGGTTATGGGACTAAGTCATCATGTCTTGGATTTGAAGAGAGGGGAAAGCTAAGAATCAAAGGTGTTTATGATTTATATAACTGGATAGATGATGATGTCATTTACTGAAATGGGAGAAATTGGTGAGAAATAGTTTCAGGGAGAAAATCAAGTGTTGAGTTTTGTACATGTCATGCATGAAATGTCTGTAAGAGATCCAAGTAGAGGTGTCAAGTAGGCAGTAAGCTCTATGACAGGAGCTCGTCAGATTAGTTGGGGGTGATAAACCACATATAGAAATCATACACATCTAGATGGTATTTTAAACTTAGGACAGAATTTAGAGAGAGAGAGAATAGAAAGGCCCTCAATCTCAAAAGGCCTGAGAATCTATGGGATCAAAATGAGAGACTAGGAGAGAGGGAGAAATTAGCAAAACAGAAATTAGCCAAACAGAGGCATAATCAGAAAAAGTCAAGGAAAACTCAAGCAGAAGGTGTGGCTCATACCAGGGAAAGTGAGCGTTTCAAGCAGGATAGGGTAGCTCATGATTTTGAGCACAAGATGATCTTAGGCAAGTTATTTAACCTTTCTGAGAACATATAAAATCTATAAAATAGATTAAGCTATAGATACTACTTATCCCCATGGTTGCTCAGAGTGTTAAAGGAAATGACAAATCTAAGTCACTTAACAAGGGACTCTGTGTATAGTAAGTGTACAATAGGTTTTTCATTATCTTTCATTATCTTTTCTTATCTCAACATCATTAATTATTGCTGTATCGTAGATGTGCCGAAGATTGGCTATAGAGAGTTGTGTCTATAAGAATGCCAATTAAACTAGTTTTTATTATTACACTTTCCTTACTGATATTACAAGTCATTAAAAAGGCATGAGAATAATTTCTACATAGCCTCAGTGAGAGGGTATACCATTAATTACTTCTAAACCTGCTTTCTTTGTCCACAATTCTTTAATACTATTTGGCTTTCATGTAAAGTGTACAAGTGTTTGTTGTTATTGTTTTTTCAATTAATTTTAACAGTAACCTGAGGAAAGACCAAATCAGCAAAGTTATTAACATCTTAAAACACTAAGCCACTTACTGCAAAAGCTTTCCTACAGACATCCCTTATGGGAATAGTCTCCAAAAAGCTTGCTAGTTTTCTGAATGCTGAAGTGCTATTTAAAAAGGAAAATCATCAAGCATGCAGGCTTTCCAAAAAGGCAAAAGAAATTAAAAGCTGCTAAAAAACAGTGAAGAATTAATGAAAAGGAAATGAGCAGATTTCATTTATTAAAAATTATATAAACTCATTTCAGATGCATTATTACTGCACTTGGATCGTTTTTGCTAAATATTATCAGCAGGTAGAAATTAAAGCTGAAAATTTGTTCTCAACTCATGACAAAAACAGAAAACTCTTATCAAAATAGTGATTCTCACAAAGTCCTACTAAGACTAGGTGTAATGATAACAATGGCTTTAGCCTATGAAAATTTAACCAAAGAAAATTTAAAGATTAAATAAATGTTCCAAGTTCACAAAATAAAATCCAAGAGAAATAAAGGTAGGATTGCTCTCCTACCATTCTCTAGATTGAACATTCAGAAATTTTCCCCAGTCAACTAAACAGATGCAACTCAACCCTATTATGAGGCAATGGAGACCATTTTATGAACAAAAGTTAACAGGTAATTCTCTGTAAAAGATCTTACTAATTTGTTAGTATTTACCCAGGAAATACAGAATTAGTGGATAAATATTATGAAAGACAAAGAAAAATGTCCATGAAACATGAATTGGATACTTGAACCCTAACCCTGATTGTTGCTCTAGTATGTGTGTGAGCTTGAGCCATATAAGACACTTGGGTCTCTTCTATCTACTCTCTTTTTTTCTCCTCTCATCCATGTTCCTACTCACACACTCTTTTTTTCCCTCCATCTCCTGTATTCCAACAACTCTTTAAGGCAACAACAAGAATATAGAAATAACAATAAAAAAGATACCATTTAGAAATAGTTGAAAGAAAACAATAAGAATATAAAACAGTACAAAAATTAGTTATGTTTTTGCATGCCATGAAATTCTACCTAAGTGTTCAGGATAAGCTACTAATTTGATTCTAAGTTCCCTGGCAAACAATCCAAAAGTCGCCCAACTGAGTGACTATAGGATAAAAACAAACTGCTTAGGATAACTGGTAAATGACGTGGAAAAAATAGGTATTAAATATAATTATTTGACAAGCCCAACCAACGATTCACTTCTTCTGTTGAGATCTACATATCTGTGGGAGGTACATTTTGTTAGCTATGACAGCCTTTTACACCAAGTATCAAAATAAATTGAACTAAGAACCAGACCGTCAAATGCTGTATTATAAAGAACAGTATAATTATTCCCTATACTAAGAACAGAAAGAACTAGCTCCTAAGTGTTCTCATAAGGAGGACTGAGCCTTGTAACAATAAGAAGGCACCATTGAGCACTCTCTGTGTACCTGGCTCTATGATCTGCTCTCCTACATATATCATCAATTCCGTCATCATTCTAGTTGCTGCCATGAGTTTAAAAGGGCCATTTCTTTCTCACAGAGCCCCTCCGTACAGATCAATGGCATCATGCCAATGTTGAATTGTTTCCTGCCTTTGACAAGTTCTGCACAATCTGGGGACACAGCTTTCTAAACATGTGGCTTAATTGTGGTCCAAACTTAGAGCAAAATTGTGGCCAATAAACTACCTGCAGCAGAATTGTCTGGAGTATATATTAAAATGCATATTCCAGCACCCTCTCCAGACTAACTGAATCAGAATCCTGGAGTTATGTCTAGGAGACAGCATTTTTAACATGAGCATTGGTGAATCTTAGGCACCCTCAGTCAGAGAACTGCTGCCTGAAAGTGTATTGATCAATGGTCTCCAAATGTTTTGATTTCCCAGTAAGAAATTTTCTGAGCATACCTTCCCAATTTAGTATTTGTGTTTATGTACAAATTAGATATCAGTACTAGTTTACTAATATGTGATTTATAAAGATGCATAGATTTTAAAAGGATTAGGTTTCAAATAATTATGATGTAATAATGTCCTAGTAGAAGCAAAATGATAAACGTCATTATTTTTGAAAATTTTAGATGTTTACCTGGGAATCATTAGGTACACACTAGCAAACTAATAAAGTTTTCTATTGTTAATGTTATTTTTGCTTATGAATGTAATTTCTAATTTGTTGAAAAGCTTGAGAAGCATGTTTGTAACTAAACAAAGAAAATGTCTAAGCACTTACTTTATAGAATTGTAAATTAAATTTTGTTGTAAAATATTTCATATATGCAAAAGAGTATATAAAGATAAATAGTTTAAAGATAATAAACTGAACACTTATACATAAATCACAAGGTTATGCAATAGGATATTCCTAGCACCTTCAAGCCTCCTTGTGTGGCCCTCCCCAATCAAATCTAAGCACATACCCTCCTCAAGGTCATCATTACCTTATTTCATTCATTTGGTTTTCCTTGTAATTATAACACACACACACACACACACATACCCCCAATGTATTACTTCTTTTTGCTTTGTTCAAATTGTATTATATATAAAAGAGATTATATTGTGTGTATTCATTAACTTGCTTTTTTCACTCAGCATCATCATTTTGAGATTCATCCATGCTAATGGGTATAGTTCTAGTTCATTCCTTTTTACTTCTGTATATTAGTCCTTTATAGGAATAACCCACAATTTATTTATCATTCTATTAATAATATAGATGGCCATTTTAATTGTACCCATTTCTTTTTACAGGCAGAGCTGCCATGCACACTTTGGTTCTTGTCTTCTGGTACACAAATCTAAGAATATCTCAAGGATATAATGAGGAGTGGATTTGCTGGGTGATAGGGAATGTTCAACTTTACTAAGTAATGCTGACAGTTTTTCAAAGTGATTATATCAATGTATTGTCTTAACAACAACGCATGAAAGTTGCCATTGCTCTGCCTCTTTGCCTGCACATGGTTTTGTAGGTTTTTTCCTTCAATTTCTGCCAATCTGTGGGATCTGAAACAGTATCTCATATTTTTTAAGTTTTCTTAATTACTATTGAAGTAATAATATCATTACATGAATTTATGAGCAATTTTTTCCTCCTTTGTGCCATCCGTTTGTCTTTTGTTCATTTTTCTAATAAGTTGTTTGTCATTTTCTTATTGATTTATAGAATTCTTTCATATTCTGGACTTTAATCTTTATATTTGCATATACTGAAAATATATTCCACCAATTTGTGACCTATTTTTATCTTCTTTCTATTTTCTTTTAAAGGACACAGTTCTTAATTTTAATACAGTTGATTTATCACCCAATAGTTAGCAGTGTCTGTGTATGTTTTAATAAATCCTCTTTTACCCAAGTTCATGGAGCTATTCTCCTAAAATTTTTTAAATTTCAAATTTTACGTTTAAATATTTAACCTACTAGGATTCCTTTTTGTGTGAGATTGGGATACAATTTATCTTTTTCCATTTGCTAACAAATAGCTTAAGAGCTATTTATGTAATAGTCTATCCTTTCTCCATTGTTTTTCAATGCCTGCTTTGTATAAATGGATTTTTTTCTCAGCTCTCTATTTTATTTATTGGTCTATTTATTTATCCCTACCCTAAAACCGCAGTCTTTATTATAGCTTTGTAATAAATCGTGATACCTAGAAGGGCACATCCTTCTATTTTGTTCTTTACGTAAAGACTGTCTTGGCTATCCTTAGGCATTCGCTCTTACACATAAATTTGAAAATCAATCATCAGCTCCTCAAGTTCCTCAAATCAAAACAACTACAAAAAAACCTGTTGAGATTTTTATTAACATTGCATTGAATCCAAAGATCCATTTGAGAACTGACATCTTTACAACATTAACATTTCTTACTTGTGAATATAGTATTCTCTCTTTTTTAGGTTTTTAATATCTTTCAAAATGTTTGCAGTTTTTTCATCCCGAGGCTTCATAAATCTCTTTAAAAAAAATCTAGGGTATTTTATTTCTGTTGCTAATGTAAATAGTATTTGTTTCTTAATACATTTTCTAACTGTTGCTAATGTTCAAATATGATTGCTTTTGTATATTAAATTACTCTGTAGTAATCTTGATAAGCTCTCTAATTATAATGATTTATCTCTAGAATCTTTGGGTTTTCTACATACACAATACCATAATCTGAAAATAATAACAATTTTGGCTTTTTTCCGGTTACAATTCTTATGCCTTTTACTTATTTTTCTTGTCTTACTGTGTTGGGCAGAATATCTAGGGAACTGTTTAATAGGAGTGATGGGAGGTGCTTTTGTCTGTTTTCTGATCACAAATGAAAATTTTCAATGTTTCTCCATGAAGTCTGACCTTTGTTTGCAATTTTTTTGCATTTCATTACAACAGGATGCGGAATTTTTTAAAATGCCTTTTCAGCATCTATCAAATTGATCATACTATTTTTCTCCTTTAACTCACTAATGCTATATATTACTTAATTGATTTTCTCATATTATGCTAAGCTTGCTTTCCTGGGATAAATACAACTTGCTTATGCAATGTTAGCCTTTTGAACATTGTTGGATTGCTAATAATTAGTTTTTATTGGCCTATACTTTTTCTTTCCCATATAGCCCTTGTTGGAATTTCATGCAAAAATTATGCTACCTTCATATAATGAGTTCCAGAATATTTCCTATTTCATTTAATTCTCTGCAATTGTGTTTGAAGATTGGAATTACTTTTTATTTTGATGTCTTATAAAACCCATGTGGCCCTAGATTTTTCTCTATGGAACAATATTTAACCACTGACTCCATTTCTTTAATAGCTGTAAGATACTTCTAGTTGTCAGTTTCTTCCTGAGTCAGTTTTGATGTTGTATTTTTCCAGGAATTTTTCCATTTAAAAAAATGTTAAATATTACTGGCATAAAAATTTTTTATATCTATTACATTTTTAATGTCTACAACCCTCTGTAGTAATGTCCTTTTTTAAATTCCTAATATTGATCTACTTTGGCCTTCTCTATTTTTATCATAATCAGTCCTGGCAAAGGCTTGCTAGTTTTATTGCCTATCAGAAAATTAAATTTTAACTTTGTCAATCTTTTCTAATTTTACTTATGCTTTCTATTTCATAAATTAATGCTCTTGTTTTTATTATAAATTTTCCTTGAGTTAATTTTGCTATTTTTTTCTAACTTCTCAAAATGTAGGCTTGGCTAATTAATGAAAGTAATTCCTTATTTTTCCTAACATAAGCATTTAAGGCTATAAATTTCCTTCTATGACCTGAGTTAGCTCAATCCTAACATGATTCTCCAAAGGAGTGTATATTGCAATCTCTGGGAGGGGCAAGAGGTTTTTATGTCTATCATAGGAGGCCCTGGTATTAAAAAGATTGAAAAAAATTTATATAGATTAATATAGATCAAAGACTACACATTTCAGCTTTACTCTGGAAAAGTGCTTTCTCTCCACAAAGCTATTGACAGATACTGTGTGGCTGATACCTGGAGGTCAGCTGGGCTCTGTTGCTACACGTAAAGAGAGCCACCACTGTTTCAAACAGTTGAGATATATAAATATAAGTATATATACAATATAATATAATATGATATATTATATATATAAGTATAATATATATAAGTCCTATTATATATATTCTGCATACACACCAATCATTATATTTCCCTTCCCCACTACAGTTCCCAAGTGTTCTACCCTCATCCTTTTTTCCATCTAAATTAAAAATTGGGAAAGTTCATGAGGAACTCAGAGACACTATGACCAACAAGAGCCATGAGGCACTGGGCAAGCAGTGGCCTTCATTCCTCAATATCTCTTTCATCAAAATGGATGTTATGTAAAATAATTTAAATCACTGGTTATGTTTATGAGATATGCAAAAATCCCCTTCTGTGACAAATACCATATAGAGATACTTACGTATATTTAAGTGACGCATGCTCTCACTTTTCTAATTCAGTGCCCACCATCTAAAATGATGCTTGAGTGATTAATTCTATTAAACACAGTCTCATGCATTTTAATCACTCCTATCAAGTGGTCCATAAGAAACATATCAGTAAGTTGTTTACCAGCAAATATTGTAACCTACACGATAGACCAGTCATACTAATCACACTTTAAAAGGAACAGAAATGAAAACCATTTACAGGAACTTCTCCTGTTACTGTTCTTGCTGCTCAAGCATAGAAAACAAGAATTCCCCTTTCCATACCTGCTTGTACAAAGGGGCATTCTTCCATGACTTGCCAGAAACTTGTCTTAGTTCTTGGAATAGTAAATTTAAAAAGACAAGACTGAATTTTAGACTCAATGACAAAATTATTTTGATAAATAAAAGTTAACCACAAGCAAATACAACCTGAAACCTAGCAACCATTTCTTAGGTTTTCTTCCAGGTGAGAGTATGTTCCTTGTATGGTATAATTACATAGTGTATATTCTTTTAAGAGTATATATTGGAGGGGACAGGTATGGGGGAGATGTTGGTCAAAGGATACAAAATTTCAGTAAGATAGGTGGAATAAGTTCAAGAGATCTATTGCACAAAATGGTGACTAGAGTTAATAACATTGTATTGTATTCTTAAAAATAGCTAAGAGCAGATTTTAAGTGTTCTCATCACAAAAAAGTATGTGAGATAATGCAAATGTTAATTAGCTCCAATTAGCCTCTCCATAATATATTTCAAAACATCATGTTGTATATGATAAATATATACCATTTTTATTTGTCAATTAAAATAAATAAATGAAATTTTAAAAAGATTAGATGTCATCTTCTCAAGGAAGTCTTCCCTGAGCCCCAGAGGTGGTGTAGGTGCCCATGTAGGTGTTTCGTAGCTTCTTGTACTTATTTCTATTGAAGTATATGTCACACTCTACAGTAATTCCTGTTGACTTGTCTGGCTTCCACTAAAATATAATCTTCTCCAGCAGACATTAGTTCATCTCTTTTACTCTCAGTACTCAGCATAGTGCTTGCTTGGCTCAGTGGTAGAAACTCAATAAATACGTGTTAAATTAAATTTCAAAATTTCACAAGACTGCTAATTAATATAGCAGTACATATAATTTATTATAGTATATGATTATTACAGTATATATCAATTAAGTATAGATAATTAATTATCTAAAATAAACCCCTGATGTCATGGACTAACCACTCCACTTACTCTCATCTCCTGTAACTTTGGTTTTCAAAGTCACCCCCAGATCAGCAAAATTAGCAACCCGTGGGAACTAGTTAGAACTGAATATTCTCAGACCCCACCCCAGGCCTACTACATCAGAAACTCTGTCGGTAGAGCCTGGCAATCTGTGGTTTAACAAGCCTTTCAGGTGTTTCTAATGTATGTTAAAGTCTAAGAACCACTACCCTCTATAATTTTACTATCCAAACAGGAGTACTGCTTTCAAAGATGGATAATATCCTAAACTCATACGTTGATGAAATCTCTAACTGACCTTACAACCTTGCGTAATGCAAAAGAGACACATTCTAGGCTATATGTGGATTGCTGGTTGGACATTAGACTTAATTTTACATGTGCACAGGTTGCTGGGAAGTAAGAAAATGTTGTCATTGAAAAGGGATGGCCAAATAGACTACAGACTTTCAAACCGTGTTCCTTGGATCCCTAGAATTCCGCACTCTTTCTGCAGGTGCTGCTGCAGACGGAATAGATGAGGCTGCAGCCTTCCCACCCCCCACCGCAAATAGAGCATCTTCTGTTTGTTTCTGTTTTCTACTTTGGGATTCTTCGTAAGATTTCATGTGAATAAAGGATTCAAGCTCTGAAGCCAACAAAAGCTTCAAAACCACTGACACATGTCTGGGACACGTGGAAAATCTCGCTCAGCCGTTAAAAGGTTTTTAAAGTTAAGTCTAACGCCTTTCAAGCAATCGACTGTGAGTCAGAGTGATCTGAACAAAACCGTGGCCATTGTGAGAAGCAGAACTGGTTTTCTATATACATTGTCTCAAGTGCCTTATGACAAAGGCACTATTATATCCACGTGACAGGTGAGGGAATTGCAGCACAGAGGTTGAGTGACTTGCTGGAGGAGCACATCACTGGTACCGAAGGGAGCCACATTCTCTCCTGCTCAGTCTGGCTCCATAGACTACTACGCACCTAAGGCAATGCATTAAGTTGCTTTCTAGCGAAAGTGCCAAAGCTTCCAAAATGCTATACATTTTTTTTTCAAAAGATTTTATATATGCACACACATTAGAATGGATTCCAAGAAATCGCTATAATATCACCTTCACTGACTAGCATTCAGGGAGACAGGGGAGTGACATTACAGCCAGAATGTTAAGAATTGTCCTCACACACAGCCCAAGTTCATCTCTGCAGTAGATCACGAAGAGTCACCATTACGGATGGACGGTCAACGGTTCTGATGATTACAAATGATCACAGTGCGTGACTTCCATATTTGGGAGACGTCTGTCAGAATATGCGTGGGCCCTTGACTATTTCACACATAAGAGAATCATTTATCAAGTTTGTCACAGCAGCAAAAAAAAAAAAAAAGGCTGAGAACTGATCGTTACTTTAGAAGCTATACATTGCAGTTGGGCTGATTTGAATTATTAACCAGCCAGGGGACAGAATGACCCAATCCCAACTTTTTAAGATTCTGAAGTGCCTGAAAGCTAGGAATCTTAAAAAGAGATAGCAACGCACAAGAGGTTTTGTTGTGTGAATGGTAAGGTTGTTTGTTGGAAAAGATAATGCAAAGATAAAAAAGAGATGGGCTTCAAGTACTCAAAGGAGCCGAATTTTCCACAGCAAAATATTCCTCAATCATCTTTAACATAGCTGTCCAAGCCACCTTCATTCATAATAGAATTTCCAATTTTTTATTAATGATTCTTGAGGAACATGGATGTTTATTTGTACTTCACTTAATGCATCAGCCTCTCTCCAAGCTGATATTTACATACCACTCCTCGCCACGCAGATCATTTACACAGTCATGATGTAAATCAAACTCATCATTCCCTCCTTGCCTTTCCTTCAATATCCCATTATTCAATAAAATATTTAGCTATTATAAGATCTACATCAATATTCTTTTTATACAATGGAAACAATCATTTAAATTTCTTTCTCAGTACTTAAAACACACTCGATCATATATACATTTTAAACTGAAAATATATTTTCACTTTAGAAATCCAAGCTTACAAAAGACTATAAGGGTGACATCAGTGAAAATGACAGAATAAGGACCTCCAAAACTTCTCTCTTCTGTAAAGCCAATGAGCACACTAGCAAAATTGTCAGAGTCAACTCTTTCAGAACTCTGGGAATTAATCAAAGGCTAAAAGCAATCAGGGAACATTTTTTTCAAGAAAAACAGTTGAATCTTTGTAAGAGCAGTACGCTTTGTGGCATTATAATTGCCCTATTCTCCTCCCCCGTCCTGAGCTATAGGGTAGCTATGAAAACCAAAGGCCCACAGTCGTGGTTAAAACCAGCAATCTGGGAGCCACTAGAGTAGCAGAAAGGGGCTGATGTTCCTTCAAAGCACAACAGAACCAAAAAGCTGGGGGTAGAAGAACAAGGTGAGGTGTGAGATGTCTCTATGGGGTTTTAAAATGCTCTGACATATTCCTGGGAATCTAGAAGGCATAGATAGGATTGTGCACGAGCCCACAGCAATGCGTGTGCTCAGGAAAGACCTGAGAAGGCCCTGAGCTCTCACCTCTAGTTCTGTGCAAGCAGGAAGTGAAGGCTAAAGTAGAGTTCCAGCTACCTGGCTGAGTGTTGGAGGCATGCCCCGGCACACACATAGAGCCCTGTTGCAAAGACTGGGAGACCAAGCAGAAATGTCACTAGCCATCAATGAAAGAGAATAC
>VSMD01051758.1:0-41666 GCA_008750895.1 Mirza zaza
CAATTACTCAGCTCACATGACTCTATGTTTGTGTGTTATGGGGTAGAGTGCAGTGGATTAGGAGGGGCTGGGCTGGGCTGGCTTGGTTGCCATTCCCATGGAGACACTGGTGATTCATTTGCCCTTCCCAGCCAGGGGACCTCTATCAGGGAGTGACGAGTACCGTATTTCTCCGAAAATAAGACCTACCCATAAAATAAGCCCTAGCAGGATCTCTAAGCATTTGCACAATATAAGCCCTAGCCTGAAAATCAGACCTAGTGGTGGGCATGGCTACGCAGCGTATCTGCACAACCCATGCCTTTCGCCGCAGAGCAGTAAAGAAGACGAGCAGCCCTTCTCATCTGCCCCATGAGAGCTCTATTGCTCGACATGAGAGATGGGGGCCAATGGTTCTAAAGGAAATAGAGTCGCAAGAAATTCAGGATAGAATTCGGGGTTTGGAGAGTTATGATGATGTTCCAGAAGACGACTTAACTACATTTGAATAAATGTAGATTGTTGTACCATACTTAAAAAAAAAATAACACATCCCCTGAAAATAAGCCCTAGGGTGTCTTCTTGAGGAAAAAATAAATATAAGACCCTGTCTTATTTTCGGGGAAACACGGTAGTAAACAAGTCACAAAGTGCCATCCAGGCAAGAGGGAAAAGGGAGGGGAAGGTGGCCAAGGGGTGACCTTCAGTCTCCTGCAGACCCATGTCTCATCCTGGGCCCAGCATCCCAGCTTCCTCAAAGCTCCTACCTGAGGCCCATCTTTCTTTGCCTGGGGTGAAGCACGTTGGAAAAGGTCACTACTAAAACCATCTGAACTCTTTTCCCTGGAAGGTTCCAGGACCTTTGCTGCCCTGGGCCGGCCTAGAGGTATGGCTACCCTAGTCTGGTGGTGCGTACCTCTTCTGGGACTTCTGAGAGGTACAAATAGGTAAATCAACTAGCATACCATTAATTGGCACTCTAAGTCTGCAGGGCCCAGTGGCTGACTCAGGGTAGGTTCTCAATCATGGTTTAGGGCCTGACCGAGCAACTACACAGGCCCTCAACTCCAAGTCCAGAGGTGAAAACAGAGGCGGCACATCCTGGGCCCTCAAGGAACTTGAAAGCTCATTTACTATAATAACACAATTAACAGAACAATTAAGCCTTACTTTGCAAGACTCTCCCTAGGTGCTCCAGGAATTTTAAATGGGATCTGGAACGTAGGAAGGCTTCCTGGAGGAGGTGGACTCAGTCGGCTCAGGTGGGGAACCTGGAGGTGGGTCTGACTGTGGAACATAGTGAAGAATGAGGCCATGGGATGATCTTTTGGAGTGGGAAGGTCTTTAAATATCCAGCCTGAAGCCCACAGGCCTGTAGCACAGTAGCAGTACCCAGCTGTGGAGGCTCCCACGTGCCAGGAGCCCACTAAGCGCATCTTTCTCGTTAATCCTCACGCCAACCCTTGGTGGAGGTACTGCTAGTGTGCTATTTTACAGATGAAGAAACGGAGGCTCTAACAGGCTTGATGAATTGCCTGAAACCACATAGATACCAATGGGAGGAAGAACTGAAACTACATCACCCAGTATGGCAGCCGCTGGCCACGTGTGGCTCCCAAGCACTTGGAATGTGGCCAGATTCAATTGAGCTGTGCTGTAGGTGGAAAACAACAGGTCAGATTTCAGACTTAGCTCTAAACAAACAAACAAAAAGCATATTTAATATCTCCTTTTAATATTTATCACATGTTGGAATAATATTTTGGCTATATTGGATGAAATAAAATATATTAAAATTAATTTCACCTGTTTCTTTTTACTTTTTCAATGTAGCTACTAGAAAATTTTAAATTACATACGTGGCTCACATAATATTTCCGCTGGACAATGTCCCTGCCGAGTGGCTGTCTAGCCTCATCTGGAATCCTCCAGAGATGGTGTATTGGTTTGCTAGGGCTGCCGTGACAAAGTGCCACTAACTGGGCAGCTTAAACAGCAGAAACGTATTGTCTCATGGTGTTGGAGGCTAGAACTCTGAAATCGAGGTGGTGACGGGGTTGGTTCCTTCTGAGGCTGTGTGGGAGAATCTGTTCTGTGCCTCTCGTCCAGCTTCTAAAAGTTTGCTGGCCATCTTTCATGTTCTTTGCCTTCCACTGCTAAAAAGAGCTATTAGTGAGACGCTTCATGTCACCCCTACCTCTGTGTTCATCTTTGCATGGTGTTCTCGGTGTGTATGTGCCCAAATTTCTCCTCTTTCTAGCAACACCCGTTATATTGGATTAGGAACCCACCATATTTGTAACTAATTACATCTGCAACAATCTTATTTCCAAATAAGGTCACATTCTGAGATACCGGGGGTTAGCACTGCAACCTATGAATTTGGGGGGCACACAGTTCAACCCATAACAGATGGGGGGCTCCTCCCCCTCCGGGAGCTCATTCTGTACCTGGATCTCCCTGAATGGTCTCTCTCTTGTGCCAGTCCATGGATCCACCTAGGAGTCGGGACCAGGGACACCCACATTGCTTTCGTTGAGGCCCAGGTGTGACCGGCCCCACCCTGGGTGAGGGTGGTATCTGTTAACGATAACCACCTGGGGAGCAGGAAGGAGCAAACTGATAAGGGAGGGAAGGTTAAAAATAACCCAAGGGCTGCCTAGATAACCTTTGCTCTTTAGAACTTTGATTTACAAACAGCACTGCCAGGAGGTCACCTGGGTCTTCTGTGCAGGCTATAAAATCTCACGCTGACTTGGCTTTCTGCTCAGGAATTTCCAGTCCTGGGCTAGCATGACGGTGACAGGGCTGTGGCTTCTCTTTCTCTTTGTATTTTGCCCTGGCAGCCATTTGACACCTCCCTGACATCTTCCTGAGCGTGGGAGGGTTCTGGCAAGGGCCCGACTTACCCTTTTCTGTGTCTGGAAAAGGAAGAAGGTGGTTTAGGAGGGCTGTGCCGTCTTTCAAAGCAGCCAGGTAACTGGGACCCTGCTCAACCTCTCGCCCTATGTGATTTGGAAATTTACATAATTTCTTTGAGCCTCCGTTTTCTCTTCTGCAAATTAGGAATAAGAAGGAAGGCTGCCCCACCTGCCCGCCAGGTGATGGGAGGAGCAGGGAGGACTAGGGTGGCCCGCAGAGTCCCACCAGCACCTTAGTCCCCTCCCCGGGTGCTCGTGGGAAATGCAGACTCTCAGGCCCCACCCTGACCTGCTGAACCAGAATCTGCATTTTTGAACAAGATCCCCAAGAGATTAGTGAGCTCATTAAAGTCTTGAAAAGCACTGCCTCAGTGGACATTGCTTTGTCTGCCCTGCGTTCATTCCCCGTTCTTCTGGTAAAAGTGACCTTACTTTCTTTGGGAGAGCCACGGCCCCCAACTCTAGCCCTAAGTGCTTCAGAGGGGCTAATCCGCTCTCCAGATCCCCGAGGGGGTGCAAAAGCTCATCCTGGCCAATCAGAGCCTACCCTGGGACTTTGGCTGGACTTCCAGGGCGACAGGACCTCTCTGCACACAGCTGGTCTTCAGCTTTGGGACGGAAGCCTGGAGGGGTCATTGCCAGGAGAATCTAAGCATGGAGCCCGCAGAGGGGAGCGGAAGAGTGAGTGTGTGTTTCTTGGCTTTTCAGTGCATAAATGCCGGCCATATAAGACCAGAGGAAGGGTCTCATGTGGCCTGATGACCCTGGCCAGGCAGGTGACAGATAAGTCTTCAAAACCTGAAGGACTGGAGCTTTAATGGTGGAATAACTGGTAATGGGAGACATTTCAGGCAGGTGGTCCCACTGGGACACCCCCTTCAAATTGTATCTGTGGCGCAGTGGCCCACGCCTGGAGCCAGCTGCCCTGTCTGGCTTCCTCTACCCACCCCCCAGGCTTATTGCGGGGAGCTCTGGACTCGCAGACCCAGGGTTTGGCCGGATCTGCTTGTGCATGGCATCGCCTGGGCATTTCCCTGCTTCAGGCTGGAGGCCTCAGGAGTGAGGGGGCCATGGCCAGGGGCTGAGGACAGCAGCTGGGGCCCAAAGCCACTTGCTGAGGAAAAGCCAAGGTTTCATTTTTTGGACCTGTAAGCAGAGGGGGACACTCGGAGCAAATGAGTCTCCTCGATGCACACACTGACAGCCAGGTGTGCCTTCTCTCCAGCCAGGCCCAAACTGGAAGGTTCCCCAGATGGTGACCAGCCTTCCCGGTTTGCTCAGGACTAAAGGGGTTCCAGGACACTGGCCAACCAGGAAGAGCCTGGTCACCCCACTCCCTGAAGTT
Source organism: Mirza zaza (assembly GCA_008750895.1). Taxonomy (NCBI): domain Eukaryota; kingdom Metazoa; phylum Chordata; class Mammalia; order Primates; family Cheirogaleidae; genus Mirza; species Mirza zaza. The sequence goes on from VSMD01051758.1 coordinate 4,246, forward strand.
TCTGGAGCTCACACTGGGACAGGTGGCAGTGGTGGGGTGGGAGTGCTGGGTGCAGGGTCAGGGTTGGAATCCCCCTGCCTGGGAGAGGGTGGGGTCTGCTTCCCAGGGATCCCAGAGCACGCTCACCCCTGCAGGGCTTGGCAGGGAGCACTGAGAGAGAGTAAGCAAGGAACCCAGGCAGGAGTGTGTTTGATTATTTGATGCACCTGCGTGCGCGCAGTGCATTCTCTCTGTCTCTCTGGACATGTATGTGCACACACACACACGTGTGTCCTTGTGAGTGGCCAAATGACAGGAAGGGCCCAACATGAAGCTGCCCGGCGTGAATCTTGAGAGCTGTGAGTGGTCACTGACGGTGCGGGTGAGGGCTGAGCCGTAAGTGGCCGTGGCCTGTGTGCGGGGAGGGCAGGCTGGGGTCATCTTTGCACCTGCGGATCCGCCGTGTGTGCCGCGTGGGTGGGAGTGGTTGGGTGGGAGGCGTGAGTGGAGACTTACCTGTCGCCCATGGGAGACTGTGTCCGTCTTGTGTCCATGTCAGCTGCGGGGTTGTGAGTGGGGAGTGTCGTCTTCGTGAGCCTGTTTGGGGGCAGCTGTTGGGTGCCCAGACGAGCGGTAGGCATGTGAGAGACCTCTGCCTGTGGCACCCGAATGGGATGGGCGGCGCGTGCCCACAGCGTGGGGAAAGTCAGGGTCAAGTGTGAGCCCATTGAGGGGACAGGCAGAGCGTGTCCTTCCAGGGCCAGGCCAGGCATCGGCTCCTAGTTCTCTGCCCTGAGGGCTGCAGAGTTCCTGTCCCAGGGCTCAAACTGTACTCAGTTAATTCCCTGCTAATCCTGGTTAATACCCCCGCCTGGGGGGTTTAACGTGCCCCCCTGGGCTTCCTCCCATCCGCCCTTTCAGAGTCGAGGAAGCAGCAAACTGCTTGGTGGCACAAAGCCCCTGGGTCACATTTGCCACTTTTTTAAGAAGGAAAATTGCTGGTAAGCTTCCATCTTCCATTCTGCTTCCAGAGAGTGGCATTCAGCCAGATGTGTCTTCATGACTAGGCCCGGGCCTGGGGCTCCTGCTGCCTCCTCGGCTTTGTCATAAACCTGGGGAATGTCAGAATATTAGAGCCACGGGCCGCTGGGAAAGAGGGAGGAAAAGTCCCCCTGGCTGAGAGGAAATGTGGTGGGGAGGAGGCAGGAGAGGGCGGGGAGGAAAGGCTAGGCTGGGGGACCGAGGGGGTGGGTGGAGAGGGGCTTCCTGTCCAGAGACAGGTGACATGGCCCGGTCTCAAGGCTCTAGCTCTAGTGAGGGACTGAAGCTAGCTCTAGGGACTGAAACTAGGACCTGGCAGGGATGTGCTCTGAGCCTGGGGCGAGAGGGGAGTGCTAAATGCTAAATGCTCTAGCAGGGAGCCACAGCCAGAGCGGACAGGGGAGGGCCCCCCATCCTCTCGCCTGTGTGGGAGCTGTGCAGCTAGAGTTAAGATGCCCCACTGACTCGAGTGGGTGACTTAAACTACTTTGGCCTTTACCAGGTGTCAGCCCCACCCCTGATCCTTCATCTTCAGCTAGAGACAGACCCCAGCGGAGAAGGGGTCACACCCTCCCGCCTGCCCCGGCTGGGGTGCTGGGTGCCGGCTGACACTGGGCTGGCAGTGCTGGCTGGGCCACACCTCTTGAAACTCAACACAGCCCATCATGGCTGACAGGGCTGCCTCCCCCAGCACCGGTGCAGGGTTGCTGGGCACAGAGTGGCCAGATGACTCTCTCCTCCTAAGTTCCGTTGAGGGAAACTGTGACGAAATAAATTTCCTCTCAGTAGGCTGTGGATTGACTCAAGCTAGCCTCCCAGGGGTCCATACAATAGTAGTAACATTTATTGGGTACTTGCCTTTGTGCCAAGTGCTATTAAGTAGGTCTTAAATGGAGAAGCTATTAGCAACTCCGTTTCTTAGAAGAGAGAGGGCAGGTAGCTCTGCTGAACTTGAATACACTGGGAAGTCCCAGGGCCGGGACTGGAACCCACGCAGCTTACCACCAGTGCCCCGGCCCAGGTGACCTTGCGTCTTGAGAAAACGTTGTTTGTGAAATGGGTGGGAGGAGGAAGAAAGAGTCCCCAGGAAGCTGAGGGACAGATCGGTGTTCTTGGGAGACTTGAGCCCCAGGATGGGCTCCCTGAGACAGCGCAGCCGGGATTTTGGAAAAGCCAAGTGCAGCAGGGATGTTCCTGGAGGGAGAGAGCCAGGCTCCACTTGGCCGTGGAGACAGGTCCCAGGACAGGAGACCAAGGGAGGACCAAAGGCCTGTGGGGCAAGGGCTCGGGCCTGGAGCCGCAGCTGTCAGTAGAGCCAAACCAGTGTGACCTCCCTGCACCCTGCCACTGGTCACCCCAGGGTCCCTCACTCTGTGGGCCAACCCAGCGTTCCAACCAGCCACAGAACCTAGGCTAGGCTAGAGAGTGTGCAGGGGCTGGGGGACCTCAAAAGCTGTGATCTCCCAGACTGATTCTTTGCATGATGGTGGAGAAAAATATCCCAGTACCATTTTCCACTTAACGGTCTCCCGAGATTCTGCACTATCATTGCATGGGGAGCTCCTTATGATTTCCACAGCTGCGGAGCGTTTGGGTGTGTGGACACCCTGTGGTTTATTCAGCCAGTGCCACACTAGTGGGCATGTAGGTTGTTTCCTGTCACCTGCTATTATAAACAGTGCAGCTGTGGGGCCATCTGTAGATCAAAGTCCTGGCAATAGCACTACCAGATCAGAGATCAGTTTACTAGATGTTGCTGCTCCACCCTCCCTAGGGTTGCACCAGTTTCTCCCCCTGCCCCCTGTAGCATCGGCCAACATTTTGGTCTTCCCCAAACCGACAGGTGACATACGGTGTTCCAGAGTAGTTTTAATTTTCGTTTCTCTTTTTAGGAGGTGGAGGAACACCTTTCTGCGTTCAGGAGCCAGTGGTATTTTGTATGGGGTTGCCATCTGTTCCTCCAAGGACTTTTCTTATTTAAACTGTCTCAGCACTGGGTGAGAGCCGACAGCATTGTCATAAGCCCCTCTAAACTATTTGAATTAGAGTGCTGCTTTCCCAAGGACAAGGTGAATGCCAAAAGTAAGGCAAGACTTGAGACCTGAGCTTGCTTTTCAATGAGGAAACTGAGGCACTGCACAATTTGAGCAGTTCCTCCAGCTCATCCTTGGGTTTCTCATCTTAGAGGAGAAGTCGGGACTGATGTGACCCTCAGAGTCAGTTCAGCGCCGCTGACCGGGTCTCAGCCTTTGGGTCTCAGTGCTCTCGTGTGAGTGACCCATACGAGGGAAATCGCAAGCCACGCCATCTTTTCAGCTGCTGATGGTTAAGGTGCCATGTTGATGGATAAGGAGGCTGGGTCCTAGGTCACCTAGCAGCAAGAAGCGTTACCCTTACCCATTCACATCACCACACACTTTCCAGCCCAGGAGAGAGAAAGTCCAGCTACTTGACACTGGACTAATCAGGTTCTCTCTCCTCTGGCCCTTGCACAAAATGGCAGCATTGGGCAAGTTGAGATTTTTCTGCTTTAAAACATGTCTTTCTTTTTCTCCGATGGGCCATGCACCTTCCCACCCCAGGGTCTTTGCACCTGCTCTTCCCTCTGCCTGGACATCTCTCCCTCTGGATCTTCGCACGCTGCCTGGCTCCTTCTCGTCGTTCTGGTTGCATCCTGAATGCCTTCTCCCCAGAGAAGTCTCCCGGGGCTCCGGCTAAAGTCGGTCCCACTCGCTTCATCCCAGTTGAGTTCTGTCACCAGTCACCTGCTGGGATCACCTGCTTACCGATTTGCTTCCGTGTTTATGGTCGTTCCTCCCCCGTGAAGTCAGGACCTTGTCTGTGTTGCTCATCCTTTTGTCCCATGCCTGGTGCAGAGCAGGGTGGACGAGATAAAGCAGAGCAGAGGCTCCGAGGGCTGCAGGTGTGCGGAGGAGCGAGCTGCGCTGTGTGCCGTGGAAACCTGGGCGGGTGAGGTCACCGTTCTACAGGAGGGACACAGGGAGCAGCCAGACCAGGGGAAATGACTGAGTGCTGCGATCCCATAGCCCGGCATTCAGGGTTTCTCCCTCCCGACCAGTCAAACCCCTGGGACCTCAAGAGCCTCTTCACACTCTTCAGGAGGACCATAGGCTCAGCTAATGGCAAAGGAGGCCGTTTTCTAAAAACTGTGTCTCTTGGTGTCTCATCCCAAGGGATCCTTCCATTTCTAGTCTGGAGACAGTCCCAGGGGGGACATCCCCGCATTGTCCCCTGCAGGCTGCTCAGAGGCACAGTGTATAGGGCCCCTTAAATCCCTTGTTTATCCCGCCAGACATGGCTCAGGGCAGCATGGCAGCCAGTCCTGTCTCCTGGAGGTAGGATCACTAATGGCAGGTTTATCGCTGGCCCTGTGACTGAGCTCTATGCTTCAAGCTATTGTTGGAAGGGTCACAGGAGGTGCAAGAGGTCTTAAGGGCCACCATCCCAGACTTTCCTTCCTGCCCTACTGTCGTGGGCTGCGTACAGGGACAGTCACTCTTGCAGTCCCCTTCACCGCCCCCTGTGCCCATCAATTTGTCATGCTTGTCACGCTACCACTCTCCTTGTCACCCTATTACTCTCCCTAAGACATGCCAGGGTCACTTCTCTTTCCTGCCTGAAACCTCCACTGGCCCATCTGTTGCAGGGCGGTGTAGGATAGGAGAGACCTTGTAGAGTAGGGTCTCTCACCCTCGGCACCATTGACTGGCTGTGGGGGACTATCTTGTGCCCTGTAGGATGTGTAGCAGCATCCCTGGCCTCCATCCTCTAGCTGCCAATAGCACCCCTCCCCCAGTTGTGACAACCAAAAATGTCTCCAAACATTGCCTGGGGGCAAATTTCTAGTTAAGAACCAAATCCATTGGGATATACTTGGAATTCCATGGAGCCATTAAGAATGACGGATAATAATAAAAGTAACTCTAGCTAACACTGCGGGAGGGCACACCACTTGCCAGGCTCGGTTCCGAGTGCTCCACACTCAACAGAGCCTTTAATCCTCACAGCATCCCCATTTTACACGTGAGGAGACTGAGGCACAGAGAGTGTAACTTGACTAAGGTCACATAGCTGGTAAGAGGCTCGTGACATATTGTTAAGAGAACAAAGCAGGTAAGAAAACAGTACCTATAATATGATGTCATTTTGTGTTTAAAAACACACACCTATGCCCGCCCACCCACGTGTACACATACATGTATCACAAAATATGTGTGTTATCAGTGGCTCTTCCTAGGTCATGAGATTGCAGATGAATTTTATTTTACTTTTCTTTTACTGTTGTTACCTTTAAAAAAACCTGAATATATACTATTAGTACAATGAGGAAAGAACACAGTCTCAGCTCCAGTATTGGAGTCGAGGGATCTTTCTTCAGCCGTGTGTTAAGTCTAGGGTGACAGGTCAGGACGGCAGCACTCTGGGGACCCTGTAGTTTTTACCCCTTCCCAGAAGGTGGTGCGGGCCAGGGGTGGCTCTAGACGCCAGCTCTTGCGCACTTTCCCCAGTGATTGGCCTCTAGGAAATGGGTAAGCCTCTAAGCCTGGCTGAGCTGCCCTTTCGAGACAACTCTCGGGAAGTACGAAGCCTGCCCAGGCAGGCCCCCCACGTCAGGGATTGGGGCAGGTGCAGGGAGTAGCACAAGAATGATGATCTGGATTCAAACGGTTTTTTTATTGATGCATAACATTCGTACATGTTTATGGGGTACATGCGATATTTTGTTACATGCACAGACTGTGTAATGATCAAGTCAGGGTATTTAGGATATCCATCACCTCGAGTACTTGTCATTTCTGTGTGTTGGGAACATTTCAATTCTTCTCTTCTAGCTATTGCGAAATATACAATACATGGTGGTTGTAAGTACATTGGAACCTACTCCTTCTACCTAACTGTACGTTCGTGCCCACTGACCATTCTCTTTTCATTCTCCTCCCCCAACACATTCTCTTCCCAGCCTCTGGCAACTGTCATTCTATTCTCTATCTCTATAAGATTAATTTTCTCAGCTCCCACATATTAATATAAGTGACAACATGTAATATTTGTCATTCTCAGCCTGATTTATTTCACTTAACATAATGACCTCCAGTTCCATCCATGCTGCTGCAATGACCATATTTCATTCTTTTTTTTATGGCCCAATAGTATTCCAGTGTGTATAAATACCACATTTTCTTTATTCATTCATCCATTGATGGGCATTTCAGTTGGTTCCGTGTCTTTGCTATTGTGACTAGCACTGAAATAAACATGGGGGTGCACCTATCCCTTTGATATACTGATTTTTTTTCCTTTGGGTAAATATCCAGTACTGGGATTGCTGGCTTGTTTGGTAGTTCTATAATTAAATCTTTTTTTGAGAAATCTCCATACTGTTAGTTTTTAGTAACATCCAATGTGATCATTTTACAAGTAAATGATGTTATAAATAGCATATCTTATTGTTCCTAAAATAACCACGTGACTGTACACATTTGTAAGGGGAGTTTTGAAATGTAAAATAATTCTTTTTAAGCCTCGAAAAACTAAGTCCAAGCATTCACAGTAGTAGATTACAGGCTAAAGGAAAAACAGGCTTTAGAACCAGACACACCCAAGGGGAGCCCAACTGTACTTGAACAAGGCCTTCGCTGGTGGCTCAGTTTCCCAGGGGGACCGCTTAGGTGTGAAGGACGGGGGGAAGCCTGGAGGGGTATCAGGGGGGTGTGAAGCCCAGATCCTGGCACAAGCTTCGCACCCAAGGAATGGTAACTGTTGTCGCCGTAGGCTGGCACAAGGTTTGCACCCAAGGAATGGTAACTGTTGTCGCCGTAGGATGGTGGGCTTGCGGTTTGTTTTTTCCCTTTATTCCTTAGTCAGTTTGCCATAGGTCTGTTACTTTCAGAATCAGAAAAAAGAGAAAAGAAACCAAAACTCTCATGAAACAAAAGAAAAGCGAGGAGTGATTTACAGGCAGAGAGACAGATGCTCTTTAGAAACTGTGGCTCCGGGGCCCAGAATTTAACCTGCAGTTCAGAGGGGAGAAAGGCAGGTGGGTGCACCCACAAGCTTCCTAACTGCGAACTTCCTGCCTTTGAGCCCACCCACCCGTCCCCGGTCACAGATCTCAGGGAAACCCCGGGGCACAGCCCCCTCCACACGCACGCCCACTCCCGGTCGGGAGGCCTGTGGCCCCAGCTCGGGGCTTGCCAGAGCCCACCCGCCTCTCGCCCACCCTCTGCCACCTGCTCTCATTGGCTGTGCCCTGGGCTGGGGCGGCCCAAGTGCAGGTGGCCTCGGGCCAGGAACAAGAGCCAAGGACCACAGAATTCGCCTTTGGTTCCAAGTGTCTCTGCCCCTTTGGTTCCTTTTTCTTTTAACATCTGTGTTTCTTTTCTTCTTTTTCATTTCACATGTTTTAAAAGTCATTCCTGTAGATAAATTGGACTTCATCAAAATTTAAAACTTTGTGCATGAAAGGACACTATGAACAGAGTAAAAAGGCCACCCACAGAATGGGAGAAAATATTTGCAAATCATATATCTGCTAAAGGACTAATCCAGGCTATATAATGAACTCTTAAAACTCAACAACAACAACAAACAAACAAACAACTCAATGCAAAAATGGGCAAAAGGCTTGAATAGACATTTTTCTAAAGAAAATATACAAACAGGCAAAAAGCCCATGAAATTGAAATGATGCTCAACATCACTAATCATTAGAGAAATGCAAATCAAAACCAACGTGAGGTAGCACTTTACATCCATTAGGGTAGCCATTACTTTTCTTGTTTTAGAAAACAAGGTTGGCAAGGATGTGGAGCAATTGGTGCCTTTGTGCATTGCCAGTGGGAATGTCAAATGATGCAAGCTCTGTGACAAACAGTGTGGCGATTTATCAAAAAATTAAGCAGAGAATTATTGTATGATCTAGCAATTCCACTTCCAGGTATACATACCACAGAGTTAAAACAGGGCCTGGGCAGATGTGTATACTGATGTTCATAGCAGCATTATTCATAACAGTTGGGGTGAAAACACCCAAATGTCCCTTGCCAGATGAATGGACAAGCAAAATGTGCTACACACATACATAAGGTGGAATATTATTCTACCTTAAAAGAGAATGAAATCCTGGTACATGCTATGACATGGATGAACCTTGCAAACATGCCAAGTGAAATAAGCCAGATGGCAGCTACCATGGATGGGGCCTTGGAGCGAGCCGAGCCTGGGAAAGCCCAGATGGAGAATACAGTGCCCCTGGCCTGTACCAGCCACCTGGACAGCACTCCTGGGCTCAAACCTGAGGCCAGAGGGCTGTGTGGGGAGGCTCCCCGACAGGAGCCGTGCCTTCAGTGGAGGGACATGGGCAGCCGTGACCTTGAAAGGGGGGAATAAATATCCCCAATGTGCTCACCTCCCTTCTCTGTCCACTCCCCAGCCAGTGACCCGTCAGCCAGATCCAGCTGGAAGCCAGGGACCAAAGGAGCCCAGCGATGCAGCCTACCGAGGTCAGCTTGTGGGCACAGAGGAGATAGAGAGCGGAGGCGTGGGTGGCAGGAAACAGAAGGTCCCCAGGGCCCTAGCCAAGGTAGGATCATCAGATTCACTATATGTGGCCACAAGCCCATTGTGCTTTGGTATCTAAGTGGCACAAAGAGAGAGAGAGATTTTCATTTTTTATTTAAAATTCAATCAGGGCTGCATCTACCCTGGCTCAAAAGCAACCATTTCGCCTTCCCATCTCCCCCACCAAAAAAAAAATAAAGAGAGAAATAAGAAAACAGAATAGGCAGAGAGGGCAGGCGGGGTGTAGGCAGGGCCCTTCCTAGGCAGGGTGGTGGTATATTCCAGAATTCAGACCTCTGATCTCAATCCCTACTTCCCAGGAAAGGACCCCAGACCCACCATGGGCCTCCGCATATAAATAATCGAGAAATGCAGGTACTTTGAGAAGGAAGAACCTGACAGGAGACCACAAAAGCTCCCTGGAGAGCGTGGGTCCCCAGTCTTGATGCATTTACCAAGCGCTCACCACAAGCCCTGCACTGTGCCCTTGAGCAGGGCACAGACTTGAACCAGTCCCTGGCCCTGCGCACACTTGGCCACGGTCTAACAGGGAGCTCGGCCTATAAAACACAGATAGATTACAGAGCAGGGTGGTAAACGCACCAGTGGAAATGTGCACACATGTGACTCAACAACTAAGAAAAAGCCCAATTAAAAAATGGGCAAAGGATTTGAATACACATTTCTCCAAAGAAGATAAACAAATGGCCAATAAGTACATTAAAAGATGTTCAACATTGGGCCGGGCGCGGTGGCTCACGCCTGTAATCCTAGCTCTCTGGGAGGCCGAAGTGGGCGGATCATTTGAGCTCAGGAGTTCGAGACCAGCTCTGAGCAAGAGCGAGACCCCCGTCTCTACTATAAATAGAAAGAAATTAATTGGCCAACTAATATATATATAGAAAAAATTAGCCGGGCATGGTGGCACATGCCTGTAGTCCCAGCTACTCGGGAGGCTGAGGCAGCAGGATTGCTTGAGCCCAGGAGTTTGAGGTTGCTGTGAGCTAAGCTGACGCCACGGCACTCACTCTAGCCTGGGCAATAAAGTGAGACTCTGTCTCAAAAAAAAAAAAGATGTTCAACATCATTAGTCATCAGAGAAATGCAAATCCAAACCACAATGAGCTATCTCGCTTTACACCCACCAAGAGGGCTCTAATCAAACAGAGAATAAAACAAGTGTTGGGAAGGGTGTGGGAAACTGGAACCCTCACACGCTGCTGGTGGGCTGTAAAATGGTGCAGTGCTTTGGAAAACAGTTCGGTGATTTCTCAAAAGGTTAAACAGAGTTTTCATGTGACCCAGCAATTCCATTCCTAGGTATACACCCAGAAGCATTGAAAATATATGTCCACACAAAAACTTGTAAACACATGTTCTTAGCAGCAATATTCAAAATAGCCCCAAAGTTGAAACAGCCAAGTGTCCATCAACTGATGAATGGGTAAATAAAACATGCTATATCAATACAGTAGAATATTATTTATTCATTCAAATAAATGGAGTACATTCAATTGATAATAGTAAAGCTATCTTGAGTAGTTTTTCTTTTTTCCACAAGGGGAAACATAAAGCAGTGAATTTTTTAAAAAAATGAAAGTTAAAAAAATGAGAAAGGAAAGTTATGAAATAAGTAAAAGTTCTGAAAAGACACAAAATCCAAGATTTTAAATTAAAAATGTATTTTTTTCTTCCTAACAGAAAAAATATGGCGTTTAATATATTTAAAATATCTATTGGTTTAATTTCTGTGTTAAACACATGCCAACTTTCCATGTGAATTCAGGATTCTTTTAATTATACTTCCAGCTTATGAAATAACACATGCACAGGTAAATAAGTAAGAGTGCTGGGAATATCAGAGGGTTATCTGGAAAGATGCTTTTTTTAATTTTTTTGACTTGAATCTTTCATTTAAATCCTTCATTCTGACGGGCTTGCGTGAGGTTGATAACTGTACTGAGAATTTGTTATTCTTCCTATTCCTTTGATGACCAAAGAGGTACCTGGAAGTCCTCCATCTTATCAGCCCTAGAAAATGCAGTCGTTCCCAAAACACTCTGAAGTTTCCTCTTCCTGCCTTCTTCTATCATTTCCTCCCCATAAGTCCCAAGAAAAGGTGGGTACAGAAACACATGGAAAAATGTGATGGTGAACTAATATTTATAAAAACAAGGGCACGTGTTCAAAATAGGTTCTGGTCTCTTGAGATTATAAGTATGTTCTGTGAATTTCTATTGTAATAATACTTATCTATAATTTTACCAATCTTTATGTACAGAGAAAAAAACTCTATGAAAACTGATTAAATCATCATTTTAGTAGGAAAGGATTAAAAAAGTGTGAAAGGGATGCAAAATTCATTTAAACTTGATATTTAATTTGTTTGCAAAACTAAGATGAGTAATTACTAGAGTAATTCATTTTGAATATGAGGGTTTTTAGTGGTGTAATAACTAGCTTACTATTAAAAATAGATTGGTAAAGTATTAAAATATATTGTTATCTAAAAAAAAATAGAATGAAATACAGATACATATTACAGCATGGATGAACCTTAAAAACATTGTGCCAAGTGAAAGAAATTAGACACAAAAAGCCGCATATTGAATGAGTGTGTTTATATGAAATGTCTAAAATAAGCAAATCTATAGAGAAGGAAAGTAGATTAGTGGTTGCCAGGGATTGAAGGCAGAGGAGAAAGGGGAGTGACTGCTAATAGATGTGAGTTTATTTTTTATAATTATTATTCTTCGGAGATAGGGTCTTGCTCTATTGCCCAGGCTCGAGTGCAGTGGTAGCATCATAGCTCACTGTAACCTCAAATTCCTAGGCTTGAGCAATCCTCCCACCTCAGTCTCACCAGTTGCTGGGACTACAGGATAATTTTTCTTATTTTTTTGTAGAGATGGGGTTCTCATTATATTGCCCAGGCTTGTCTCGAACTCCTGGCCTCAAGCAATCCTCCCATCTCAGCCTCCCCAAATGCTGAAACTATGGGCATGAGCCACTGTACCTAGGTTTATTTTGGGGCTGATAAAAATATTCTGGAATTAAATAGTAGTGATAGTTGCACAATTTTGTGAATATGCTAAAAACACTGAACTGCACACTTCAAGAGGGTGAATGTTATATACATTATATCTCAATAGAAAGAAAAAATAACTATGTAACAGGGTAGAGGTGAGTAGCACACAGAGAGGGACGGGGGCAGTTTCCTAGACAGAAGGCACCATCTGACCTGGGTTTTTTTTTTTTTTTTTTTTTGAGACAGAGTCTCGCTCTGTTGCCCAGGCTAGAGTGAGTGCTGTGGCGTCAGCCTAGCTCACAGCAACCTCAAACTCCTGGGCTCAAGCAATCCTGCTGCCTCAGCCTCCCGAGTAGCTGGGACTACAGGCATGCGCCACCATGCCCGGCTAATTTTTTCTATATATATTAGTTGGCCAATTAATTTCTTTATATTTATAGTAGAGATGGGGTCTCGCTCTTGCTCAGGCTGGTCTCGAACTCCTGAGCTCAAATGATCCGCCCACCTCGGCCTCCCAGAGAGCTAGGATTACAGGTGTGAGCCACCACGCCCGGCCCTGACCTGGGTTTAAAGGGCCAATCAGGGTCAGCGAACAGACTGTGGGGAGGAAGGACATTCAGGGCGGGGGAACGGCCCTGCAAGCAGACAGGAAATAGGGTGGTATGCTCTGGTAACCCCAGAAGTCATATTCTGTAACTGAAATTCATTTCTGACTCTGAGCCCCATCATTCCTGGCATTCCTAGGTTTGTGAGATGTTCCAAGACCCTCCATGGTGCCCAGACATAGCTGGCGTCCCTGTCTTTGACTCTTCCCCGTCCCTGTGCTGCTGTCTTTGTCAGGGCCGGGAGCCCGGCGCTGATGATTCTGGAAGCGTGTGTGCCATGGGGGCCACTCCTCCCTGCACTCTGGTCTCCGCACACCCTGCCAGGAAGCAGGGTGGGACCCTGCTGGTGGGGCCTCCCCACCTCCTGCTCAGAGCAGGAGATGCCTGAGATCCTGTTCCCCCCCGGGGCCTTTTTGTTCATCCCAGTGAATCTCTGTTTATCTCCTCTGCAAACTCCCTGAATTGCCCTTGATCTGTGAGCAAACAAAGACCAGACTTTTAAACTACTTCTGCTTGAATGGGAAAAAGGAAAGGGAGCCACCACAGAGAAAAAAAAAAAAAAAGAAAAATTAGTGTTCTAGAATATTCAGCCTGATAAGTGACCACAGGGTCCCATGCAATGGGCTCAGTATGGACCAGAGGCCACAGGGTGACGGTCCCATGCAAGGATCCCTCTGAAGAGCACAGGTTCAAGGCTGCTCCGCCCTTCCGTACTGCAACACTCAGTAACTGATCTCTTATGAGCTGGTGCAGTGCTCTCTGTCCTCTGCAGGTTTCTGCCCTCAAGGCATTCAGTCCTGCAGTGTGGGGGTCCCCAGGGCCTCCCTGCAACCCTCTATGTAGGACACGGAATTGGGAGGGAGGGTTCCAAATCTGAGGCTATGAGGGCAGAGGCAGGAAAGTGGGTCCAAACACTATGGAGATAAGGGGGAGACGGAGTTGGGAGCTCAGAAGCAGGCGTCGTTAGCCTCCCAAGTTCAAGAGAGCCGAGGACAGCCAGGAACGGCAGGTTGAAATGAACAAGCAGGGAATTGGCCTGGTTACCTTTTCCTTTGCTGGGGTGGGGGCCTGAGCCACTGAAAAGGTCGGCGGTGGCAGGGACCAGGAGTGGTGAGCCTGGAGAATGGACAGGTGGCAGTGGGGCTGTGGGGTCAGGGGGAGCTTCCTTAGGCTGAAGACGGATCTAGAAAGGCTGAGTGATCCTGGGCCCACTGGGCACTCTGACTCCCAGGCTGTCCCCACACACTTGCCATGGCGGTTGGGGGCAGAGAGAGCTGGACCTGGAGGTGAAAACAGTTACTGGGTCAGCTGGCCTCGGTGGGTCACCAACTTCACTTTGTGGGGAGGATGTTTATTTAGGAAAATCACTGTGTTTACTCAAAGCTTTGGGCTGCAGCCGTCAGGGGTGGAATTATCAGTGAAAGCTGGACCATTAATCAATTGTGGGGCCTGGTGACAGTCCTTCTTCCCTTCCGGAGAGTGGGAGAGACAGAGGAGGGACAGAAGGAGGGAGGGAGAGGAGGAGCCGGCCCCAGCCCCAGCCCCAGCCAGTGTGGGAATGACTCTGATCCCAAGAGCAGGAAGGTCACACGGGAAGTGGCCTTGAGGTGGTGCCGGGCGGGAGGGAGTGGAGGGTGGTGTTTCCATGGCATAGTGGTCATGGGACAAAGCCGGACGGAAATCACACTCTGGGATGCTCCCGGGCCAAGGCCGGGTTGCCCGGGGAGGAAGGACAGACTTCCCGGATGGACACCGGGACGCCAAGCCCCAGGGAAGAGGGCAGGGTGGGGGCGTTGCTGGGGCAGTGGGGTCTCTCCAGGCCAGGACCTTCCACAAAGCCAGACAGAGCTGCCCTGGGGGCGCACGCTGGGTGTGGCGCACTTCCCACTGCCCACTCCTTGCTTGGCCAGCCCGGCCGGGTGATGGGTGGGTGTCTGCCCCCCGAGTGAGCAGGGGTGGGGGCAGGCCGGCCAGCGGTGCTTGGTGGGCAGTGCAGGGATTGAGACCTGCCTGGGAGGACCCTCGGGCTGGGAGGGCAGCCAGTGCAGACAGCGTGGATGCAGGAGGATGCGCAGCATGAGCAGCCCAGGCCTGCGGCCACCCGGGAGGCCTCTTTCTGGTGGACACAGGCCGGGCCAGGGCTGCTCTCGCTGGGCGTCTAGACCATTGTTTGGAGACAGCCACCCTGTGTGAGCTCAGGGAGTGGGGCGTGAACGGATGCGTGAAGAAACGAATGAATGAATGAGTGCTCTCCCCCAGCGAGGCATCAGTAGGACCCTCCTCATCACAGTGTTGGTGAGAATGAAACTGCAGGTAATGCACCAGGCACAGGCACACAGATGCTCGGTAAATGCCGCGGCCTTGTGATCACAATCATTTTTATCACAGCCCGGCTTTCTCCCACTCACGCATGTCTCCTCCCTCCCTCCACACGGCCAGTAGAACCACGACTTAGGGGAGCTTTCAGCTTGCTGTCCCGGGCTCGGGCCCCTTTTCACCGCTTGCTAGCTGTGTGATCTTGCGCTACCTACTTTACTTCCCTGGGCCTCAGTTTCCTCATTTGCAAAATGAAGATGATAAGGGTATCTTATCAAATTGTGAGGATGAAATGAGTTAACACACGTGAAGTGCTCAGCCCAGAGTAAGTGTGAAATGAAGGTTCCTATTGCAGGGGGTGGGGATTATCGTGCTCTTGCTCCAAGGCGAGGTTGCCCGGGGCTGGGCGCTTTCCCTGTGGGATCTAGAGTGCAGGGAGCCCCGGCTCTCACTGCGCTGGCTGGCTTGGAGCTAGGAGCAGAGCAGCAGAGCTCCGGTCCGGGCAGGGAGCGAAGCAGAGACCTGCAGCCACCCTCCCGCAGCCGGGTCTACCCCTCAGTCCTTCCCTGCTCCCTTGGCAGAATCCCACGAAGCTGTAGCGTTATAAGAATACAAAAAGGCAATTTAAAAACCTACCTGGCCCTCTGTGCCATCTTAAAAACGTAGACATCATGAAATGGGGCCAAGCAGCCAATTATGTGTCCTTTGCGAGAAAAGAGCCCTGGAGCCTGTGCCTTTTAAGTGAAGTGGCATGTTTCAAGGGGCCTTCGTGGTGGCAGCGGTGATGGCAGGTGGGGGGCGGGAGGTGGTGGTGGAGGGAGAGGGGCTTCCTAGGGAAGGGCCCTTGGGGTGGTTTCCCAGGAGGGCTTTGCAGAAGGAAGCTGCCCTGGGGATCCAAGTCACACTTTTCCCTGTCATGCTGGGGGAGGGGCAAGGCTGCCCAGTGTCCCCACTGCAGGACTGGGCTTGGCCAACAGCATAGCCGGCCAGTGCTGGTCCACTGGCTTCTCCTCCTCCTCCCCCTCCTTTACCCACGTTGATGGGACACCTTCTCCCGCCCACTCTGGGAGCCCAGGGGTGCTGGGCGGACCTGGCCGCATGTTATTACCACTCGCCACCGCCAGTCTGGGTGGACCCTTCCTGGCCCAGGCTCTGCCCTCACTGGCACTCTGGACAAGCTTTGCCACAGGGCTCAGTGGCATATGCCTGTAATCCCAGCACTTTGGGAGGCCAAGGCAGGAGGATCACTTGAGGCCAGGAGTTTGAGACCAGCCTGAGCAACAGAGTGAGACCATGTCTCTACATTTGGAGATATTGGAAGGAGATATTGGAGATATTGGAAGGTGGAGATATTGGAAATTTCCACACATTCCCTCTCACCTCTGGGTCTCTTCGTGGGTCAGCCCCTGCACCTGGAACAAATGCCTCTGTCCCTTGTCCCCTGACCAACTCCTTCTCATCCTCAAGACTTAGACCAAAGTCACCACCTCTGTGGGTGGCTAGAGCGTCCTCCTCTGTGCTCCTGAGCTCCCTGCTCCTGTCTTGCTTTCAGGACTCATCACCCGATGTAGAGGAGGAGCCTATCCAGATCCGACTTCCCCAGAGGCAGCCTGCGTGAGGGTCCGGGTGCGAGCAGCCCACGAGGAAGGTGATCCTGGGAGTAGGGGATGGGGAAAGTGGGGAAGGAAAGTAGGAAAAGCCCATGGAAGGGTATGGAGTCAAGGTGGGCCTGTGGGACACGGAGGCTCAGCTCCCCTGGAAGCCCCTGGGAAGTTCAGCAGGCTGGCCAGAGTCATCTGCCTGCAGGAAGGCTCCTGTGCCCCTGGGGCATGTTGAGTTAAGATAAAAGTCTTCTATCTTTTATGTGATACTGTATTGGAAACAGGTTGGGAAATAAACCACATCATAAAAACCTGTTTACTGAGATTTTATCATTTGTAGATGTGACTCACCAGGCCCTCTTAAAAAGGAACTTTTTGGGGCAAAGAAAAATATCAGAGTTCAGTCCTCATCACTTAGCATGCTTTCAAGGTCTACCCATTTGTAGTATGCATCAGAATTTCATTCTTTTTTAAGGCTGAATAAGTGGTTAATGAATATTTGGGTTGCTCCCACCTTTTGGCTGTTATGATTAATGCTGCTATGAACATGGGTATACAAATACCTGTTCAAGTTGCTGCTTTCAATTCTTTTATTTTTGAGACACAGTCTCACTTTGTTGCCCAGGCTAGAGTGAGTGCTGTGGCGTCAGCCTAGCTCACAGCAACCTCAAACTCCTGGGCTCAAGCAATCCTTCTGCCTCAGTCTCCCAAGTAGCCGGGACTACAGACATGTGCCACCATGCCCGGCTAATTTTTTCTATATATTTTTAGTTGGCCAATTAATTTCTATTTTTTTAGTAGAGACAAGATCCGGCTCTTGCTCAGGCTGGTTTCGAACTCCTGACCTTGAGCGAGCCTCCTGCCTTGGCCTCCCAGACTGCTAGGATTACAGGTGTGAGCCACCGTGCCCGGTCTGCTGCTTTCAATTCTTTTGTGTACGTACCGAGAAGTTGAATTGCTGGACCACCGTCTGCCCTAGTTGTTTTAAATTACTGTCTCTCTGCAAGAGTCAAATTCTAGGAAGAGTGTCTGATTGGCCTTACTCAAGTCACATGACCACCTTTTGGCCTGGAAAGGGTGGGGCGCATTGGTAGACGGCCCCACAGGACAATCCAATTGGGGAAGGGTGTTCCTCAAAGCAAAATTGGGGTGCTATTACCAGCAGGAGTGTTGGGTGTTGAGGGCAGCCTAAAACCACAGTTGTTAAGGGCCTGGCGGGTCCCTTACATCTGTGAAACTGGGAATAATAGCTAACTTTCTCTGTGCCATGAGTTGTACAGTTCCCATGAAATCATGTCTCTGGTGAGACTTTGAAAAACATGAGATACTTTTATATAGAAGGTCCTCATGAGACCACAGAACATTCGCTGGAGAGAAAGGAGCTAGCCGTGGTGCCAGCATGCAGCTGGGAGAAGCTGCCACCTCTCAGATGTGATAACCAAGCCGCATGACCAGCTTCTCCTGTGGCCATGGTTGCCCAGTCTACTAGTTCCGTCTTTGAACCCCATCCCTAAGCCAGGGCTCAGAGTCTCCAGAATAAGACCTCTTTGCCTTCAAGAAGCAAATAGCCTAGGGGCAAAGATATGTGAGTAATTATTTCTATAATAGGGAAGTGTGATGCCTTCTGGAACACAGGCAAGCACAAGGCATTCTGGCGCTGGAGAGGTGGGAGAAGGAGTCTTTGATCACTCATTCACCCAACGAGTGTTGAGGGAGGGACCGCTGTGCGCCACGCACCGTGCTGGATGCAGGACGTGTGCGGTGAGCGATGCAGACACAATCTCTTCCTGCAGAGCCGGCCGTCTAACCTGAGCCTCCACCACCCCAACCCTGAGTCTGCACCTTACTGTGAAAGTTCATGCAGCACCACCTCCTTCGTTAAGCCTGTTCTGGCTTTCCTAGCCCTCACTGACCGTTTTAAACTTTGAAAGCTGAGTTAGTCCAGGTCTCTGAGAAGCAGACACCAAATCAGGATGAAACGTGAGAAGATTTTATTAGGGAAGATGCTTGCACGAGAAGAAAAAGGAGAGGGAGCCAGAAAGACTGGGAGAGCCGTCAGACCTCCATGCAAATCTGACCCCACGTGAAGGACAGAGGGAGGGGATGTTGGGTGAAAGAATCCCAGGCTGCCATGCGGTTTAAGGGAGGTTTGGCAAGGCTGTTGGGGAGTCCATGGCCACATCCAGCTGTCAGAGGAGTTCATTGTCTCCCAGGAAGGAGCCTGCCCTAGTATCCCTGCTGTGCTCAGTCATGGCTGGGGGGTGGCCCACAGGAATGTGGCTCAGCAGTGACAGATGTCAGAACACAGCGGCTGCAGCCCATAGTTATTAATAATTACACTTCCTACTGCTGGAGGTCTCTGAGGCTTGTTCTCATGGACTTCCCCAAAGCACTGGTCTCTACGCATACCTTCAATTTGATGCTCATGCAAAGATTATTTATTTTTAAAGAAAATTATTTATTTTTAAAGAAAATGTAGAGACAGGGTCTCTCTCTGTTGCCCAGGCTGGTCTCAAACTCCTGGCCTCAAGTGATCCTCCTGCTTCGGCCTCCCAAAGTGCTGGGATTACAGGCATGTGCCATCGGGCCCTGTGGCAAAGGTTGCTTTTCTGCACTCATGAATTTTTTTAAGTGTATCTTGACCTGTCGCCTGGCCTGTGAGCTGCTCAAGGGCAAGGGTGCCACCATAATTCCTCATCCGTCCAACCGCCTGCCTATCGATCTGTCCATCCTTTCACCTTCTTCTGCATGTAATTACTTGAGCCCCTGTTGTCCTGGGCACTGGGGACACAGGGGTGAACAAGGTGACCCTCAAAGAGCTTGCGGCCTAGGGAGCAGAGAGACACATAATAACTAATCGTGCAGTAAACAGGGAGTTTCTAGGCAAAAGTCAAGTGAGTTTCTATTTCCCCTTCACACCACTTGCACTTCTCCCCACCCCAGGAGGGGGTTTTCTCTGAAAGGGCAGCCATCTCCGGGGACAGCTCCTGCCCTGTGGACGTGAGTCAGCCCGGGCTCGGGAAGGATGCTCCGCCTCGGGGACTGGCAGCGATGACACAGCCCCTGGATTCTCCCGGGTTCGACATGCTACTTCCCTGAGACAAGAGAACACGAGAGCAGCCTCTCCTCGAAGGAGAAACGCCCTGAGCACTTGCCTACGGCCACCGTCAGCTGGGAGCACGCCTGAGCTCCTTCCTCCCCGGGGGCTTAGTGTGCTCTATGAAATGCCAAAAGTCCTAGTCGCTTTCAAGCGTGGTCTCCTCTGTCTCCCCACAGAGAAGTGAATTAAAACACGCTGAATGTGTGTTGGGCTGGACACCAGGACAAAGAAGGCGAACCGGGCAGCAACGACCCTATCATTTTCCTCTTTGCTAAGTCAGCTCTGAGCCAGGCGCATTCCACGCAGTCCCTCGGTGGGTCCCTACTGCAGCCCACTTATGATCCCCATTCCACAGAGAAGGAAACTGAGGCTCAGAGATGGAAAGGAACTTGCTCAAGGTCATTCCACTGATAAGTGGTAGGGTCAGGACCTGACCCCTTCAATGTTTTGCCCCCAAAGCTTGTGCTCTTAACCACCCACCAAACTGCCCATGAGATGCCTCCGAGGGGGGCTTCTCTTTCTCCTTTGCAGGTGGAGTGTGACCTCAGCCATGGGTGAGGAGTCAGGGCTTGTAACCAGGGCATAGACTCTGGGCAGGGCCTGCTTGCCCACTGTCACGTGTAGCCAGTGGTCAGCTGGTCTTCACCCACAGCACTTCCTGGGTCCATAGCTATGGAGCCAATGGCAGAACCAGGGTGCTGATACCAACAGAAGTTGTTATGAATCACACTCCCTTGCAGTTATGTATGGGGCAAATGTGGGTCCAAATCTCATAGAGAGCTATTACCTCATTTTATTTTAAAGTCTGAGGGGCTAGAGAAGCACAAAAAAAGGACCATCACTGCTGTGCCAAAAAGGAAACTGAAGTACAGAGAGTTTGGCTGGCTTGCCCAGGGCCACACAATTTATCAGGCTCTGCAGCTGAGTTTACGGTGTTCTTTCCTGCTCTCCTGCGGAAGCCCAGTGCGCTCTCTCTTTTTTTTTTTTTTGAGATAGAGTCTTGCTTTGTTGCTCAGGCTAGAGTGAGTGCCCTGGCATCAGCCTAGCTCACAGCAACCTCAAACTCCTGGGATCAAGCAATCCTGCTGCCTCTGCCTCCCGAGTAGCTGGGACTAAAGGCATGCACCACCATGCCCGGCTAATTTTTTCTATATATATTAGTTGACCAATTAATTTCTTTCTATTTATAGTAGAGACAGGGTCTCGCTCTTGCTCAGGCTGGTTTCGAACTCCTGACCTCTAGCAATCCGCCTGCCTCAGCCTCCCAGAGTGCTAAGCCCGGTGCTCTCTTAAGAACCGGAAGTTCAGTAATACTAGCATGTTAACAGTGATGAGAACTATTAAATACTTACTGCTTTTGTTATTAGCTAGCAAAGTATGAAATGCTTGTTATATGCTGGCATAGCGTGGACACATGCACTATGTAAGAGTTCACGGTGTTACCTCTTCCAAAGATGTGTGGTATGAAAAGGGGTTCAAAGCCATGGGAGCCCAAGTGCTCTTGTGGTAGAATTTCAGGCATTGGATGGGACAGGTGCTTTTAAGCCATGGGGTCACCACCTTTTGTGACTATATCCAGGTCTTACAGCTGGACAGACCCCCATGAGAAACATGAGGAAGGCTTTTGAGAAAGCTGAGCAGGGTCTGGCTGTCACATAGTCATTCTGAGCAGCCTTTGTAAGCGGACCCACCTTCTGGGTTGCTTTGGCTCTGTCCTGTCTATGGCCTTTACTGATCCTGAGTGAATGGTCCCATCTTGAGCCACCAGCCATGGGAGGCCTGGGTCAACCTGCCGAGCCCCACTCCCGGCCTGGCTTCCGGAAAAGGCCCGTGTGTCCTGGGATGTGTCACACACCACTGCCTCTAGCCCCTGGTTCCTGATTTCTCACAGTGTGAGTGAGCCTAAGAGGAAAAGAAGAGGCCAGAAGATGGGCCCCAAAGACGGAGGCAGGAAGCAGCCAGGGAGGAGACGGGCACATGAGCACAGCAAGGACTAGGGAGCCTGGCAGGGCCAGAGCCAGGCTGGGGCCTGGCAGGTCCCTTAGTCTCAGGTCAGCCCATGCCAGAGAGGCCAGGGCTTGGGGAGGGCTCAGCTTCCTGCAGCCCACGTGGACAGCCTCCTCTTCCTCACAACGGTCCCGGCATTGGCCCAGCTCCACCCAGCCCACTCCCGCTCCCTCGGGCTCTGAGTTCACTTGTGGTGCTATTCACGAGCAGACTTCTGTTTTCTTGTCAAAGCCAAAAAAAGACATCAAGCTGTCAGAGAGACTTTTCCAACACTCATTCTGGCTGGGTGGAGGGTGCCAGGAAACAGTCTTTCATTACTTTGCTCCATGAAGAACTGGCCAAGCACAGCATTTTATATTCAATTTTGGGGTGGGCAAATAGGGTCCTCTCAAAATGGGGGGGTCAAGAGGGGGAGCAGATCACCCACAAAGCCCCTACACCATTTCCTCTCAAGAACAGGACACCTTTGAGTCAGCTACACACGTGTCACTGTGCTTCGAGCACCTAGGTGCATGTGGCTGGGGCTGGAGCAGCAGGGATTCCACTCTCCACAGCAACTGACATGTATGAAGTGCTCACTGCCTCCCAGGCAGTCTGCTGCGTCTTTACATAAATCGCCTCGTTTCATCCTAACAGCAGGGGGAAGCCAGCATCACCATTCCCATTTTACAGATGGGGAAACCCGGCTGGCAAGTGGCAGAGCTGGGATTTGAATCCTGGTCTCACTTCAGAGTCCTAGCTCTTAGCCACAAACCAGCACCCTCACCCTGGAGCCCGGGAAGCACTTGCCTGGGAATTTGCCAGGATGCTTGATGAAAATACAGTGTCCAGGTCCTGCCCCGGCTTACAGAATCAGGACCTCAGGGAATGGGGCCGGGACGCTGCCACTGGCAATCTCTCCAGGTTCTTATGTACGTGAAGTTTGAAAGCCCCTGCCCTGGGCTGCACTGTCCACAGGGTTGGAGGACGGGGGTTGCGGGGTGCGGGTGGAGCATGAGGTGAGGACGGCTCTAGTGGCAGAGGGTCCTGCGCCAGGGGCTAAGGGTTTGAGATTACTTCAGTGAGAAGGGCGTCCCTCGGAGAGCTCCCTCAGCCCCAGGCAGCTGTCCTCACACCTGCGTGCATTAGCTGGGGCCTAACCACTGAGTACCCAGCCCCAGGCCTGAGCTGTCCAAGCTTGGGGACAGTCCTCACAGAGACGACGTCTCTATTGCCAGGACTGAGGCCAACTCATCCTGAGGACAACTCGGCCTCCAAAGCTCCCCCTTTGAGAAGCTGACCCCAGAAGGCTCCTTTTTCTCTCCCCTTGCTGCAGAACTCACCTTGACTTGCCCGAATTACCCACACTGCCCTTCTATCTGCCCGATAACCAGCCCTGAGATGACGCTTCAGTCGAGCTAGTGACGGTGACCTCCTGGCAGGGGGTGGTGGGTGTTACTGCCTTCTTCTGAGGCGCAGCTAGAAACGGAGAAGAAGGGTGGCGTGTGGCCAGGTGCCAAGCAACCCACAGCAAGCCAGGCGGGCCTTTCTGACTCACTGAGGCAGCAGCAGGTGGCCTTTAAGACACAGTGAGGCAGAACGATACCTCCTGGCCTGGAAATGCCAGCGTGCGGGGGCGGGGGCAGGCTGCTGCTAAGATCCGGGGTTCGTGTGACCCCTCCACAGACTTCACAACTGGCTCCTGCCCCAGCATCGCCCTGGGAAACGTGTGGGACCCACTTACTTACCACCCACACACCCTCCGTCCTTGTGACTCGACTCAACTAGCCCCTAACAGCAGCCCTCGATATTATTTTTAACCTGACGTCCCCTGGTCTGGGTGGGATGGGGACCAGATTTGCCTGGACAACTCCACTAACAGAGCTGGTCCCAAGCAGGAGGGAGACAGAGTCCTCTTTCCAGCACCTCTAAGAGTCTCTTCCTTGCGTGAACCTGAGAGAAAGAGGCCGGGCCTGGCCACGAAGTGGATGCCTGGCAAGTCATCCTCAAACTGATCCGCATCGTCACCCCTTTTCCTGACTCCCCTGCCAGCCCTGTTTTGTCTCGGGTGGCCCCAGCACCCCACGTGGACAACATCTCCAGGCCAGGAGGGAAGGTCTTCCCGAGCCTGGGGAAGCAGCCCCATCCCTTCCCCGCCTGCCAGCTGAAGTCTCCTCCGCCTCCGCCATCGGCCACCTCCCCCTTGCGCCCTCCAAGATGGGGGTGACGCAGACCCAAGAGCGCTCGCTCTGCTGGGCCACGGCTGATCCAGACGGCAAGTCCTGTTCCTCCCCCATCTGCTTTCTCGGTGAACTTTCCACTGAACTCCTTCCAACCCCGCCGGCAGCTCTCCTACCAGGAGGACCGGGTGCCAGGGAGAACAGGATAATTGCCTCTGTGTTGTGCATGCAGAGCCTTCATTAACATGTCCCCCGAGTGGCATTTGCAGCCCTCTGTCACAGCAGCCCGCCATTGAAAAGCACGAAATTCATCACCCTCAGATTCTCCACTGTCTTGAAAGAGCCAATTAGCCCTGTGTTTTTTGGCTCATTCGGAAAGTCACATAGTTGGCACTGTTGATGTTTACAAAGAGGTTTCTCTACCGATGTGCTCACTCAGCGGCACATATAAGTGGCCTGGCGCCATTGCCCTCCAGTTTTCATCTTTTCTTGGAAGCAATGCCCCTAGTCCAAGGAAACATGGGACAGACAGAAACATATGCAGAATCAGAAGACCTGGGTTTTAGCAATGGCCCTGAGCGACCTTGGGAAATCTATGCATTTCAAATGTCATTTTCTTCACTTACAGGATAAGGGGGTCAGCACTGACACACGTGCTCACAGACCTTAGAGCTCGTCTAGTCTACTGGTCATCTCACAGATAAATGAATGGAGGCCGGGGCGGCCAATCCACCCACCAAGGCCATGGAGCTAAGTAGTGTTAAGATGGGACTGAAGCTTTCAGACTTTCTGCCTCCTGGATTGGGGGGGATTGGACGAAGGAGGGAGGCATTTTAGGAGGGCCAAGACATGGTGAAGGGATCATGCTTCCTGCGCACATGGAGAACTATGCGGGGGTGACTTCTTCACATCAGAGATTCCAGGGCTTGGAGTGGCGGTTTTCACCCATGGCAATTTTGCCCTTTAGGGGACATTTTTGGTTGTCACCACTGGGGTGGGCAAGAGGGGGGAAGGGGAAAAATTTCTTCTGGCATCTAGCAGCGAGAGGCCAGGACGCACAATGCACAGGGCGGCCCCCACGACGGAGAATGGTTCCGTCCAAAACGGCAACAGTGCTCAGGTTGACACCCCAGTTGGAACAGCCCCCTCCTCTGCTGCCAGTTTGCCCTGGAAGGTTTTTTGGGGTTTTTTTTCTGCCATACACAATATTTTTAGTGAGATCCCCCAGAGTTTTAAACATTCTTGCTTCCTTACTTTCAGCCGTAAAAGAACTTTTTGCTGATTTTGTTATTGACACTGGTTTTTAAAACGTGCCTTTTTTTCATGAATATACAAATAAATCATCTGTGTTCATTTCAGAGGACTTAGAAAATTCAGAAAGGCACACACAAAAATCAATCAGCCATCATCCTTTGGTGTCTGGTATTTTTTCCATATTCCCTAAGATGCACTGAGCAAATCTGCTTTCTCCTGTTTCGTGGCTTTTCTCAACAATTCTGTCTGCATCCTACCCCCGTGGTTACCTGTCAACATCTTACACTGGCTGCAGTTATCTGAACAGCTCCTCCTCCAAATAGCATCGCAGATTATTCAGGACCTGAGCTGGAAGCAAACTCTCCCATCTCTATGTTCTCATAGCACTTTGTATCTCGCAGATGTCGATTTTGACACTTTTTTTTTTGTATTCCAGTTATGTGTAAATTCCTTGAGGGTAGGGATTCAATTTTGGTCTATCAGATGTGTGTCCCCCTCTCCTTCTCACTCTCACCCACGCATGCTCACACACACTCCGCACACACACACACGCCACGGTGCAAGAACAGCACCCAAGACAGGGTCCATCCTCTTTCCTCTCCTGGCATCGCCACACTTACTCCCTGACTAAATAACCGTCCTTTAGTTCTTAGTCGCAGAGAACATGCCAATCGGCACTGGCTTTTGTTGTTCCATCATTTGCAATTATTCTAGAGCTTTGACTCTGTGAATTTTGAGGACATTTATTATTATAATAAAATGAAAAGTTTTTACTTAAAGGGCTCCTATCATGTGTCAGGCAGTATTGGAATAGATACTCATGGCAATTGTTTTATCCAATCAAAACCACGGAAGAGGTATAACTGATGCCTTTTTATAAATATGAACACTGAGGCTTAGCAAGGTGACCTTGCTTTTTTCCATGCTTTTCCTATGGAACACCTACCCAGGGTCATCCAACTAAGGAGAAGAGGCATGAGATTTAACTTGGTGCCTGGCTCCAAGACTATGTGCACCTTCTTGAAGTTTCTACAGCCCTGTGGAATACACCTGCCTCTGCCTACCTCTGTTTCTTCAGTGAGAGCCAGCAGATGGGTGCATCAGAGCCTGTGGTCGGGGTGGCCCAGGCCAGGCAAAGGGAGGTAACAGAGCCCAGCCCAGGTCTTTGCCGTGGGAACCTCTGGCCGCCTATAGGAGCCACTGTGGAGCTTCACGGACAATGAGTACCCAATCCAAGGTGCCAGGGGGCTGAGGTTTGCTTCCCAGTGCCTTGTACTAAGTGAGCCACACAGGAGGCTGGTGAGGGGTGGCTCACCCCAAAGATACCTGTCTACTGGAAGGCCAGCATCCTCCTCCTCGTTGGCAGTGAGCTGACCAAGAGCTGATGGGAGAAGGGCAGGTCTGGGCTGAGCTCTGCCAGAGGAGAGCACGTCTCCTTCCCAGCCAGGCCTGCCCTGCTCTCCAACGTTCTGATGTTGTTTCTGACACTTGCGAAGGGTTCTCCCTTCTTTCGTGGTGTGGAAGACCAAGTATGAGCTCTGGTTCAGGTTTAGCTGTGTCTCAGCCAGTTCTGCCCACGAAGCAACCTTGAGTAAGTTGCTTGCCTTCTTGGAGCCTCAGCTTCTCCATCTGTAAATTGGAAAGAATGACACCCAACCTCAAAGTGCTGGGATGAGGATTCAGTGGGTGATGGAGAGAAACCGACGTGTTGTAGGTGTTCAGAAATCTCTCCTCCTTTCCAGTAGACAAGGGAAGATGGTGGGAAGGTGGTTGGAAAACACATGGGAGAGGAAAGGGGGTTGGATGGGGATGTTGGGAGGGCAAGCCAGCAGCCGCCTGCTTCCGCCTGGGACCTGGCGGGGGTCCCTTCTCTGGTAGCCTCACTCAAACACACTCGGTCATTTGTGCTGATTAAACCGGCTGTCCTACACCTCTGTTTGGCACAGGATCAGCTTCACTCCATTCCCATGAGGCAGCGGAGCACAGTGGTTGAGAGAATACGCTCCACTGCTGTGTGGTCTCAGGCAAGTCGCTCAATCTTAGAGCCTCAGTCTTCTCATCTGTGAAATGCGGGTGTTGATATCTTGCTGGGTAGCCTGGATGACTACGTTAGATCCTGCATGGGCTGTGCCTGGCTCAGAGCTCGGCATATAGGAGGGGCTTCACCCAGGCTAGCTGCTATTCATTGCTGTTGTTATTGCTGTTACATCATTCCGAGCCATAGATCGTGTTCCCAACCCGGGCCGCCCGTGTTGGGGACGTGCCCATTCGGAGAGTGTGGCTGGATCACCAGGCGTCCCTGGCCCCACCATGTGAGCCAGCTGGGCCAGCCTCAAGGCTGAGGAACGGCAGCCCAGGTGTCCGTGGAGGCTGCAATCCAGTGGCATTCCTCCTTGGCAGAAACATCAAAACCAGAGGGAGACATTACTCAGGCAGGCCAGGAAGCCACTCCAGGCCGCCAGACCTGGGGCTCAGCAAGGCAAACTTGACCTGCCCATGACGCAGTGTGCCGAGAAGCACTGCCCCTGTGTTCCTGCGACTGTGGGTACATGGAGTGCTGGGGAGGGCCGGCCCGAGGTCAGAGGCTCCTCCTCCCAGAACGTCCCAGGAACAGCCCCACACCTGCTCCTCCTCCTCCTTATGGGTGGGGCAGGGGCTCAGCTGGGAGTCTGGCGTCTCTCCTGGTGGAATGAGGACACTTGGAGCCTCCCAGTTGTGATGGGAAGGGGGACAGAGGCCTGATCCTTCAGTCAGGGGACTTCCAGTGGCCCCTGCTATGCACCTGGCCTCAGGCTAGGTCTGCAGGTCCCCAGCTGGAAGGACCCTAGGGGGCCTCACAGTGTAAGGGGAGGGGAAGAAGACCTGAAAACAAAGCAGACCAAGGCCATGAACTGGCAGAAGAACATCATGCCTAGAAGCATAGAACCTCCCCAAGGTCTAAGAGTCCTGCAACTGAGTAGCTGTGTGACCACTGGCAAGTCACTTAACCTCTCTGTGCCTCCGCTTCCTTATCTGTAAAAGTTTGGATAATAGTACCTGCCTTGTAGGGTAATTTCAATCTTAGGGTGAAGATTAAATATGTTACCATGTCAGCCACCAGCACTAAGTGCTCCAGATGCCACAGAGATTGAGTCAGGTGACCAGGAAGGAACAAAAACAAGAGAGGCCAGTGCTGAGGGGCTCATTATGGTGGTCAATAAAGGCTCCCAAAGGAAATGATGCTTCAACCAGTCTTGAAATCCGAGTTGTTGGCCACGGGTGGGGGAACAAAGGCCAGGAGGGGAGACAGAGGCTTGCGCATGGGGACAATGGGGACATTTGGATTCACCAGAGCCCAAAAGTGAGGTGAGGAGAGGGGAGCCTGGAGGGGGGGACAGGGGGCAGACCCCGGAGAGCCTCAAAGGTTGGGAGGTGCCCAGGAAGACTGCATGGCATGGGAGGGGGCTGGGAGGGGCCGGGTTTGGACAGGGGGTGGTTGCCAGAGTCCAGACCAGAGACCAGCAATGACGAGGGCTGCCCAGGTGATAAAATGCACAGGCCTCCCTGGCGGCCGAACGTGACAGTGAGGAGGAGGGGAGGCCTCGGATTGCTGCTCAGTCTGGCCGGCAGGCCCCAGAGGGTGAGCTCCTTCTTGTCAGAGGCCTGCCCTGCGTCAGGCGCTATGCTAAGTCACAAACACTTAACCCTCAAGCGCCTCCCTCAGGTGGGTGTTAAAGTCCCCCACAAATAGGAAACTGAGGCCCAGAGAGTGTCAGTGACTTGTCCAAGTTCATACAGCCCAGAAGCGTAGGCTCCAGATCTCTGCCTTTTAGGTCTTCTCTGAGCTGCCTGTTCATCTTCACCTGTCTTTGGGCAAACCGGACCCGTGGGAGGACAGCTCCGCACTTTCCCCGAGTGAGCGCGGCCCGGCAGAGACCCCGCTGTGGAGTCCGACAATACAAACCATATAAACCGACGCTGCCTCGTGTGACTAATAGATATTTTCATTTTTGCTTACATTAACTCAGCCAAGAACTTCAAAGGAGCATCATTCCTGGAGGATTTGCTCATCACGTGCTGCAGTCCAGCTGTCGAGCCCAGGAGCAGGAAGGAAATGGGCAGGTTCAGAGACCAAAACATCTGTCCCCTGTGCTACGTGTGAAGTTGGGAAGCTGGGACTGCCCGGACTGGGCTTCCCTCTGAGTTGCAGGGTTTGGCCACCTCTGGAATGGGCTGGAGCCTGGACCACCGGGCTAATTCATGCGGGGTGGGAGAAGGTGCCAGCAGGAGGCATTTCCACACCGGGAAGGTGCTTTAGCAGCTTGGCCCTATGACAGGGCCAGTGGCTGTGTCATATCCCAGCTCTTCCTGACACCCTGGGAGGAGGAGAACAGCCCATCAGTGCCTGCCAGGTGCCACACCGCTGACACCTCCGCGACATGTATGCCATTGTCCCCGTGAGGATGAGAACCAGGGCTCAGAGACGCTAAGTCGACTGGCCTAGGTCACACAGCGAGGACAGCACTGCTCTGACATTCCAAGCGGTGTCAGGAGCCCACCACGGCCTCTTTCCAGTCCCGAGGGCTGCGCGTGTGGCTCTTAGAAAAGTCTTTACTTGTCAGAAGCCCAGTTCCTCTCAGGTGCTGCTTTTTTCTGTTTCTTTCTTTTTTTAGGCCTTGGGGGTTGAGTGGGAGACCAAAGGTGGAGTTGTGCTATTTTGCACGACCGACTTGCCTTGCACGTCATGCGAACACCAAGTTCCGCTCTCAGAGGAAGTGAGAGGTGTCCAATTCGGTCATGCAGAACGCAGCTGGGCTGCCCGAAACGAAACACCGAAGCGACTCCAAAGGAGGTGTCGTCCCTGGGCCGGTGGGGGGTTGAGTCAGAACAGACGCCACGCCCACGTCAAAAATACCGGGCCATCGTCCCACGGAGGTGGGCTGCTGCTCTCTCAGGTCATTTCCACCCTACTCCCTGGAATCCACATTAAAGGAAAAAAGAGAGAAGGGAAAGGGGGGAACAGAAACCAGGATGGCTCCAAGGAGAGCTGCCCAGCGCGAGCAGAGCCCGTGGGGGCCCTGGGTGTCCGATGGCCGCAGGCCCAGCCAGTGGTCACACCCACCAGGTCATCTTCACCTTGGTTACATCCAGGACCCAGGAGCACACTCGATTGTGTGGGGTCCAAAGGCTTGCAATTTCGGGCAAAATTATGGAAACAAAATTAAGTACAAAAGGGAATAATTAGAAGGACGGGGAAGAGAATCACAGCAAATTGCTGACACCCTACAGACTCGTCTCTGTCTTCAGAGATCTCTTGTAGGCAGTTTACCAGAAATGCATACGCAGCTAGCTTCCTGTCTGTAACCCGGCTCCCCTTCCCTGCATAGACGCTCCCAGCGTCTCCCTGAGCACCTCTGACGCGACCGCACAGCCACCTCTCCTGAAGGCTTGCAGACATCACCCGGGGCAGGTGTCGCTAGCCTTCTTGGGGTCCTGGTCCCCTTTGGGAATTGAAGGAGACCTTCCTCAAGGTCTCCTGCGGGACTCGGATCCAGCCCTGACTCCCTCCCCTCCTGCTTTGCCTTCGGCACTGGGCAGTTAGGGCCTCTCAGACAGTCTTTCTTGTGTCTTCTGGCCTCTTTCTCAGACATATTCTTTATCTAGTGTCACTCAGAGAGGGCAGGACTGATGGCATTTAAACACAAACACAGACAGGAAAAAAGACTGCTGCAACGTCTGAGTATAAATGCAATGAGAAATATAAAGGAGAGAGAGACAGAGAGAAAGCAAATAACATGCAAATCTCCTGAGAAAGAACTTGGGCTGCTCTACTTGCTACCTGGAGACCTGGGCCTGGGGAAATCCCAGGAAGAGTGGCTCCCGATGGGGCCCTCACCAGCCCCTCCCTGCCACTCATCTGACTCTCTCCCTTCCTGCCCACCTCGGGCTGGAGGCCTCCTGGTGCCCCAAGCTGTGTGCCCTGCAGGTGTGGCTCCTTCTGCCCGCATGGCTTCCCCTCCCCCACAGCGCTGCACAGCTGCTTTGACACTTCCTCTGACCCCCAACTAACTTAGATCTCCCGGGACCTGCCCCCTTGGCACCTGGCATTTCTTCCTTGTAGCATACAGAGTTCTTTACAGTTTTGTATTTCTTTGCATAAGGTCCATGTGCCTGGGCTAGAGATTGGGCGCCGTGTAAGTAGGGTCTGGGCCCTGAGTACCTCTGGCTGGGCACATGGAGGCTCTCCACCATCACTTGCTGATGTAAATGAATGGTGGCATCGCGTGTGTTGGACAGGGGCACCTGGAATAAGTGCCCATTGGCAAGCTCATGCCTGAAATCCTGGCCAGGCCTGAGCACAGCTGGGAGCTTGCATAAGCCTGTAGCTCATAGGCACAAATGGAAGGGGGGCAGGTGCCAGCCCCTCAGAGCAGAGCCACCAGCCAAGCAGCGCAGACCTCCAGGCAGGCTCTGTGTATCCCTAAGGTGGGTTCCGATGCTCCCCCCTTTTCCCAAGAGCCCATCTCCTGGAGCTGTGAGGGTCCCCCGGCCCCTGTTCAGCCAGCTCCCCAGCGACTGTGCCAGGGCTGCCAGGGGCTGTCAGCTGAGACCGGGAGCACCTGGCCTAGACGCGCGTCCCCTGGGGGCTGCACACACTGGAATGAATGAGAAACTCAGAAACAGGCCCCGCCCCTGCCTTGGGGCCTCGCCTCCAGGGGATGGAGCTGCTGCGAGGGCGGCCTGTTGTGCAGAGCCAGGTACTTTTTCTTTCATTCCATTTAGTTTGCGGTAGAGTGGATTTTTTATTTTCAGCTCGACACCCACGACTCCGTGACGGATGTTATGTGTGACTGCCCCCTTCCCGAGGGCCAGGGCAAGGTTCTTTCTTCTTCCTCTGTTTCTTTTCGGTATGGGCTTGGTGGCGCGGGAGGGGAGGATTTATGTGACAGCAAAGCACTGAGGCGCAACCTGATTTTCTCCTCCCAGGCTCCTGCGTGGGGAGCAGGGGTTGTGGGTGGACATTCCCCTGTCACAGCCAGTCTCTCTCCCCCTCCGGTCTCGGGCGGGCGCAGGGGCGTGGAGGGGCAGGGGCCAGGGACAGGTGAATTCGCCCCAGCAGGTGGGCGCCGGCTCCAGCCTGCTCCCTCCCGGCTGCCTCTTTAACACCCTCCAGCAGAGCAGCCTTCTTCCTTCCTCCGACCTCAGATGAAATAGTCTGAAATGCTTTTTGTCTCCCGACAAGACACCAGATGCTTAATTTTCTTGTACCAATCGCCTTTGCTGGGGGATGGGAAATAAGCCACGGTGGGATCCGCAGGCACCTGAATAGAGGTGATTGGAGCTGATGGGAGTGGGGCGGGGGCGGGGTGCAGTCGCCCACCCTTCTCCTCCCCAGTTAGTCACAACGTGGCTCGGAGAGCCCCGCAGCCTCGGTGGACGTGAGCTGTCCTCGTGGCCAGCTGACTCGTCTCTGAGCGTCATGACAGGGCCCAGCAGCCCCCCTCCCCGTCTTACTCAACTGGTGACTCTGCCTTAGATCACTGCATCACGGCTTTAGCACTTCGTCTCCGTTCCGGAAAAGCCTTTGCTCTGTCATAGCTTCCCTGACCTCCCAAGGCCAGTGCATCAAGAGTCACCATCCCGCCAATAGCGTTTCTGCTCCCAGGTGAGCGACAGGCATCCCACGAGGTGTGCGAGGTGTGCGGGGCTGTCAGGAAAACAGTCAGGAAATACCTAAGCAGAAAGAAACAGTGGCTCTTTTTCCAGCATCTAGCACCGGGCCTTCATTGCCGCAGGGCTCCGCACTTTCTTGTGGAAGGGATTACCGCAGGCCCAGGGCTCCTAAGGGTGTGAGATGCACTCACCTTCACCATGCATCCCGCCCTGGTCTGTCCCTTGCTAGCTGTGCAAGCTCCTGCAGGCTACTTGGTCTCTCTGTGTCCCTCTTCCCTCACCTATAAAACGGAGATGATGATGATGATAATACTAATAGTAATAAAAAGTTGTTATGTGTAAAGCAATTAAAACACTGCCGGGCAAATAAATAATAAGCACCCTGTAAGTGCTGGCTCTTAGTATTAAAACGAGAAACATTGGCACTCCAAGGAATGGAATATTACTTTTAACCAGGAGCTGTGAATTTCCTTATCTTGTAGGCACTTGCCCCTCCCCCCTCACAAGCTCCTCCCCAACCCATGGAACCATCTATGCGAGGGGTTGGCAAGCTTTTCCTGTAGAGGGTCAGACAGTAAATATTTTAGACTTTGCAGGTCACACAGTTTCCATCACAACCACTCAGCTCTGCAGTTGTAGTGTAAAAGCAGCCTTAGACAATATGCAAATGAATGAGCCAGGCTATGTTCCAATAAAACTTTTCTTTTTATACAAACAGGAGCTGGGCCAGATTTAGCCCGCAGGTTGTAGTTTGCCAATCCCTGATCTATTGTGATTCATTTTACAAAACTCTGCTTAATTCCTCTTGTAAGAAGCTCACTTAGATCCTTGCTATGAGATTTTACTTTCATCTCCCCGAACTTCCAAAGCAGCAGGTTTGGAGGGAGCTTAGTACCATGGAAAGAATATGCAGGAAATTTGGGTTTAAGCTCTGGCCCTGATGCATGAATTTGAGCAAAGTACTTAAGATCGCTAGAGCCTCAGTTTACCCATCTGCAAAACAGGTTTAAAATTTTTTTTCCTTACTTATAAGGTAGTTAGAAGATCAAATAGACTAATGCACATGGAAGTGACTTGCAGACTCAGAAGCACTACACAATGGAAGTGGATCTTTGAGATGTCCTCAGGGCTTGGCACAGTGCTTGGCACTTGGTCAGTGTTGGCTACACCAAATCCCAATGGTGATACGAAGTGCAGGTTTTCGTATGAGACATATAGGTACGTGTCTATATGTGTATTTATCTCCTTGGCTGGCTGGAGAACTCAAGGGACAACACTGAGGGGAGAAAGGATAGCATTTTCTGGGGCAGGTTCTGCAGAATGCTTGTCTGCTTGAGACGTAGGTCGGGTCACGCTGCAGCGGATCTGCATTGCCAGGTGGCGGTGAGGTGTCTACAGGCAAATATAGCTATAAACCTGGACTTGTTCCTCGAGGCTGATGTCACAAATAACCACTGGGTATCTTAAAGCAACAGAAATCTATTGTCTCCTGTGAAGTCCTGGAGGCCAGAAGTGTGCAATCCAGATGTCAGCAGGGCCAGGCTCCCTCCGAACATTCTAGAGTAGAACCTATTTCCTGCCTCTTCTGGCTTAGGGTGGTGGCCAGCATTCCTTGGCTTGTAGCCACATTGTTCCAATTTCTGCCTTTGTCTCCACATTGCCTTCTACACTTCTTTGTGTCTTTTCCCCTTCTGTCTCTTATGGAAACATTTATCACTTGATTCACCACCCACCTGGGTAATCCAAAGTGATCTTATCGCAAGATTCTTAATTACATCTGCAAAGACCCTTTTTCCAAATAAGGTTACATTCCCAGGTTCCAAGGATTTGTACGTAGATGTACATTTTAGGTACCACTATTCAACCCACTATAGTATCATTATTTTCATCCACCTGTCTATCTAAAGCATTTCCTATGCCATTGAATATTCTTCCCAAAACATTGTTTTTGATGGCTGATATTCTATATTGTAGATACATCATAATTATCCGGATTCATTTTTCTCCTTCTAGACAGATCACTCATGGTTTCCCACTATTACAATAAGGATGCCTTGCAAGGGCTCTGGAGTCAAATATTCCCAGATCAAATCCTGGCTCTGCCATTTACCAAGGATGTGACCAGAGTCAAGTTTCATAAACCTTTCTAAGCCTCAGTTTCCTCATTTGTAAAATGGGTATCATAATACCTACCTCACAGGGTAACTCAGAGGATCAGATGAAAGAATATATGTAACTTGGCCTGTGACAGTGTTTGGCACATGTAAGCGCTTAGCACATTGCAGCCACTCTTGTTTTATTAATACTGATGATATCTCAGTTAATTTCCTTAGGCTGGATTTGTGGAAGTGCTATCCCAGGATCAAGGGGTGTAGACAGCTTTAAGGCTCTAGGTCTGTACTGTCAAATTGCATTCCAGAAAAAGCATCGGCAGAGACATTCAACCTCACCCTACCCTTCATAGTGACTACTCTCCCTGAGCTCTGACAGCCACCTTAATCAATGGACAAGGACTTCACGAGTTATGGAACCAGGGTTAGGCTTTGAAAAGCTTGTAGTCTATTGGGGCAACCAAACTGCATGCATGAAACAGGGCAAACAAAAATAAATGGAATTCATGAAATCAGCAAATGTTTATTGAGTAGCTCCTATGGGCCAGCTACTGTCCTAGATGATGGATATTATGCATTGGTGAACAAAACAGGAATGGTCCTTGCCCTCATGCAGCTTATAATCTATGGGTGAGAACTAGGTTGCAGGGCTTCATTCCTACAGTGGAATTCAGGGAGAAGAGAGAAGCGTGGAGATTTCAAGCAGGAAGAGGACTCAGAAATGCCTGGAAAAAGGAGCAAGGACTAGAGGAGAGTGAGTGGGTGGGCCTGGAGGCTGTGACTCACTGCCC
The DNA here is from genome assembly GCA_008750895.1 of Mirza zaza. Lineage (NCBI taxonomy): Eukaryota > Metazoa > Chordata > Mammalia > Primates > Cheirogaleidae > Mirza > Mirza zaza. Next base: position 39,472 of record VSMD01051758.1, read on the forward strand.
TGATGGCGTACAGATGGCAGGAGTGGACGAAGGACTGGGGAGGCTCCAGCCTGGGCAGCTGGGACAGCTTGGAGCACCGGCCTGGCAGGGGAGGCCATCTTTGTCTTGCTTTATAAAATCAGAGACTCATGAGAGTTTCTGAGCAGGGAAAGGCCCATGAAAAGCATTTGGGAAGAGTGGAAAGGTCCGGATAAGTCAAGCCTGGAGTCAGAAGACCAGCCAGGCTTGGAAAGTGCAATGTTTGAAACTGTAAACCTCATCCCATTTCGCAAGCAAGGGCATGGTAGCATGACTGGGTGGCAGGGCTTGTGCTACTTGGCACATGGAGTCCTGAGCCCCTGTCCCATGTCCCCCTCCACCCACCATTTCCTCCTGATGCCTGACACTGAGCTCTCAGCAAGCTCCAAGCTTCTTTGAGCATTTGCCATGGCTTCCTGGGGCCCTGAGGGTGAACGGATGCTAGTTGTTCCAGTCCTGGGATGCATTAACTGGGTGTTTTATTATTAACTGTCCAGGCCATAGGTGTCTCCAAACCTGTGACTCTTCCAGAAATTTCTTCTGTTCCACTATGATGGGATCAACCCAAGGGATGGTGGATATATAGTGACTGACCAGATCTGTGTCCCCTTTGGTGAATAATATGCTGCTCTGGGAGGGTTAGGGGTGCAGAGAAGGAGCTGGTCTTCTCCCCAATCCCACCTGACCACCCCAGCATAGGCCACTCAGTGTTGAGCAGAGCTGGAGGAGGGAATAGAATAGAACTCTGTGTGTGCAGGGAGCCCCTCTCCCATCCCAACCAAGGGGCCCACTCCTGAGTCACAGCCCAGTGGGTAGAAGTGAGAAGTCAGCTCATACAGGGTCTTCACAAAACACAGAGAGACTCTTCTCTAATTTCTTCCCATTCCTGTAAACTGGAGCTCACAGCCCACCCCCTACCCAGACAGGCATGGTGACTGTCTCGTGCAGGGAAACAGGCAAGCCCACTGAGGCCACCGCATGTGACCATGCCCTGGGGCTTTCCTGAGCTTAGCTGCAATGGGGAAGGGGGGACTTCCACTGACCCTAAGCTCAGGGGACCCAGGTGAGTCATAAGAGTTAGCAGCTCGGGTGCACCTGACCGACCCCTCATGGTCCAGAGAGGGCAGGGATGTGCAGGGCCGCCCGCCAGGGGCTGGGGTCAGAGCAGGCTCAGCACCCAGCCCCCCTGTGACCAGGCTGGAGCCCCTCCCATACTCTCCCAGGCCTCTGAAAGTCGGTCTGTCCTTCCTGAAGGTGATTTTCACCCATGGAAGTGGTTTAGGCTTGACACATCCCTCTTTTGTTTAAAAATAGCAAAGTTCCTGAATAGGTCAGAAAAATCAATGGATCCATTTAAACTTCAAACAAAAACAATTCAAGTAAAACCACAAGAGTTTAAAACCCTGGGAAGGCTGCTCTCCCTACGTAAGTACCAGCACTGAGATACAAGAAAGAGAAACTGAGGAAGTTCTCACCAAATGAACTTTATTTTGAGAGGAAGTGGAGTAAGGAGTTAAAACCACACAAGAGGGGGATGTATGAGATTAGAGCCAAAACATGTGAAGGCAGAGCCAGGATAGGGAAATTGAGTCCTGGCGACATCATTTCAGTATCTGAATCGAGCCGTATCTAAAGACAGCCCTACCCACATGGACTTCTCAGCTACACGAGACAGTATCTTTCCAGTTTTCCCCTAAATCAGTGTGAATTAGGTGTTCTCAATTTTCTGGGTATCAGAAGATTCCAGTAGAATCTGTCCCATTATTTTATAGTTGTACCTTATTATGTCTGTATAATGCTTTCAACTTCTTAAAGCACCTTGACAATGTGTTATTGCATTTTTTTTTTTTTTTTTTTTTTGAGACAGAGTCTCACTTTATTGCCCAGGCTAGAGTGAGTGCCGTGGCGTCAGCCTAGCTCACAGCAACCTCAGACTCCTGGGCTCAAGCAATCCTGCTGCCTCAGCCTCCCAAGTAGCTGGGACTACAGGCATGTGCCACCATGCCCGGCGAATTTTTTCTATATATATTAGTTGGCCAATTAATTTCTTTCTATTTATAGTAGAGATGGGGTCTCGCTCTTGCTCAGGCTGGTCTCGAACTCCTGAGCTCAAAGGATCCGCCCACCTCGGCCTCCCAGAGAGCTAGGATTACAGGCTTGAGCCACCGCGCCCGGCC
>VSMD01051762.1:0-37050 GCA_008750895.1 Mirza zaza
CATGTGACACTTCTAGTTTTTAATTTGTTGAAGAATCTTCATACTGTTTTCCATTAAGGTTATATCAATTTACATTCCCATCAATAGTGTACAAGGGTTTCCTTTTCTGCACACCCTCACCAACACTCTTGTCTTTTTTGGAATAGCCATGAAAAAGGTGTGAAGTGATATCTCATAAAGGTTTTGATTTGCATTTTCCTGATGATTAGCAATGTTGAGCATCTTTTCATATACCTGTTAGCCAGTTGTATGTTTGTTTTGGAAAAATGTCTTTTTGGGTCCTTAGCCTATTTTTTAATTAGGTTATTTGGGGGTGTTTTTGTTTATTTGGGTTTTTTGCTATTAAGATGTATTATATATTTTGAATATTAACCATTTATTAGATAGACAGTTTGCAAATATTTTCTCCCAATCCATAGGTTGCCTTTTGATTTTGTTGATCGTTTCCTTTGCTATGTAGAAGCTTTTTTAGTTTGGTGTAGTCTCACTTGTTCATTTTTGCTTTTGTTGCCTGTGCTTTTGGTGTCATATCCAAAAAAATCATTGCCAAGACCAATGTCAAGAAGCTTTTTCCTTTGTTTTCTTTAGGAGTTTTACAGTTTCAGGTCTTACATTTAAATTTTTAATCCATTTTGATTGGATTTCTTTATGTGATGTAAGATAGGAGTTCAGTTTCATTCTTTTTTGTGTGGATGTCCAGTTTTCCCAACACCATTTATTGAAGAAAGTATCCTTTCCCATGTTTATTCTTGGTGCCCTTGTCAAATATTAGATGTATGGGTTTATTTCTGGGCTCTTAATCCTGTTCTCTTGATTCTGTTGGTCTATGTATCTGTTTTCATGTTTTGATTACTATAACTTTGTAATATAATTTGAACTCAAGAAGAGTGATGCCTCCAGCTTTGTTCTTTCTCAAGAAAAATCCTCTGTCAAGTTCATAAACTTACTTAGACAATCTTGTAATCTTATTTCCCATTAGTAATCTCCATTCTTCTGCATCTCCATACTAAACAATAGAGTTGTCTATATATGCTGACTCCATTTTTTCACCATCCCGTATTTTGTCTGTAACTCATACCAATCAAGTTTTTGTCCTTATCACTCCACTGGAACACTATCATCAAGGTGACCAATGACTTCAATCCTGCTAAATCAAATAACCAATTCTCAGTTCTCATTTTACTCAAAACTTTTGGTGTCATTTTATACAGTTGATTACTCCCTCCTTTTTCAAATCTCTTTTTTTGTTGTTGTTGATGGTTGTGGTTGGTGGTTATTCTTCTATAACACTGCTCATTCCTTTTCAGTCTCCAACAAAATACTGCAAACTGAATCAAACAGCACACGTCTTTATTATAGAATGTCTTTTTTTCCTTTGGGTAGATGCCCAGTAGTGGGATTGCTGGGTCAAATGGTAAGTGTACTTTTAGTACTTTCCATAGAGGTTATACTAGTTTGCAGTCCCACCAGCAGTATATGAGTATACCTATCTCTCTGCATCCACACCAACATTTGTTGTTTGGAGACTTCTTGATAAAAGCTTTTTCACTACAGTTAAGTGATACCTCATCATGGTTTTGATTTGCATTTCCCTGATGATTAAAGATGTTGAACACTTTTTCATATGTTTCTTGCCCATTATTCTATCTTCCTTTGAAAAGTTTCTGTTGATGTTCTTTGCCCACTTTTTAAAAGGGTTGTTTTATTTTTTCTTGCTGATTTTCCTACGTTTTATATAGATTCTAGTTATCAGCCCTTTATCAGATGTACAGAATAGGAGAAAATATTTGCATGCTATGCATCTGACAGAGGATTTTTAAAATTCAATAGGTCTTCAGGATTTTTGAGCAGAGAAATTTGAAGATTAATATAGTGTTTAAAAATATATTAGTCTAAAATGGCAAGGAGAATGGATTAGAGAGGAAACTAAATATAAGAAAGAAGCCAATTGTGAAGGATGTTGGCATAATACACAGGACTTAGTAAAGCCCTAAACTAGAGTGGTATAGCAGAAATGGACACGGAAGAATAATGATAAGCAATAATAATCTTAATAAGTTTATTCCTTTCCATATTATAAAGGAGTACATCATTACTAGTCAAAGGATTAATTTGAATCTGTGTCAATTTTCATCATATTCAAAGTTACTATGCATTTTAGCATTTGGTACCATATTACTAAGTGATTACTCAGTCTGCAAAAGGAGAATAAAAGAAAATAAACCAATTTAAATGATTGAAAGCTTGATAACATCTGGCTGCAATTAGAATACAAACTAATAAATGAAGCCTCATAAATTCTGAAGTGTATTCTCTATTAAAAATACTTTAAGTAGGAATAGAATTATGGTTCCAATAATGTAAAGGAATAGTCCAATTAAATATACAATTATAAAAGTTAAAGGATTTTAGTCTTGATTTTGAACTACTATCATGAGAATATTTTTCTAAATATAGTCAAACTTTTCTTTAAACAAAGACTTTATTCTGTTTGAATAAGAATTCTGAACCATCCTGAATCAGAAAACAGTAAGGCCTCTGTATCTTCCCTCTATAATAGAGTTCAGCAGCCTTTTTCTGTAAAAAGTCAGATGATAAAAATGTCAGGTTTTGTGGGCCATACAGTCTCTGTCACAGCCCCTCAACTTTGTCATTATAGCATTAAAGTAACCATAGATAATGTAAAAGAATGAACATGGGTATGTTCCAGTAAAATTTTATTTATAAAAACAGGTAGCCATAGTTGGCCAATCCCTGCTCTACAGTCTATCTGTATGAAAGAGTTCTGGAGGCTTTACTCTTCCAGTATGGTCTAGAGAAGTGTTCTCCAATAGAAATGCAATGTAAGCCACATGTCGTCAGCATTAGAAATTTATTAATGAGATATTTTCCATTCTGTTTTTTTTTCACACACTAAGTCTCAAAATCTGGTGTGTATCTTAGGCTTCCAGCATATCTTGATTCATACCAACCACATTTCAAGTGGTGTCCAATGGCTACCATATTAGCCAGTGCAGGTGTAAGCACTCATAGTTATCCAAGATGTAAATGCTTTTCCAGAGTAGAAATTACCCTCTGGTAAGGCCATTACTCAGCCAGTAAGGTGTTCCTAGTACCCTTTCTCTTCCCTGGCCTTCAGTTTTCAGCCTCACCACTAGAAACTACCCAAAGCAGTGCTTCTCAGACTTTATGTACATAATCTCACTGGGGTGGGGGATATTATTAAAATGCAGACTCTGATTCAGTAGGTAAGGGACAGAATCTGAGATTTTGTATATTTAACAAACTCCCAGGTGGTGCCAATGCTATTGGTCTAAGGACCATACACTTAAGAAGCAAGGGTTGAAAAGATCACTCCAAAGAAGATGGTCACAACCAGAATTGATGGGCTACCCTCCCCCTAAAAATCAGTCAGGTCTAATTCCAGCATGCCAAACATCCCTGTTTGAGTCACCACCAAAAATGAAAGCTTCTAAGGTAGCATTGTCCAGTAGGAATATAATGCAAGCTATATATGTAATTTAAAATTTTCTACCAGCCAAATTTAAAATAGTTTTCAAAAAGTGAAATCAACTTTAATAACATTTTCTTTAACCACGAATACCAAAAATATGATTTAAACAATTAATACATCTCTAATCATCAGGGAAATGCAAATCAAAACCACAATGAGATACCACTTAACTCTAGTGAGAATGGCCTTTATCAAAAAGTCCCAAAATAATAAATGTCGGCGTGGATGCGGAGAGACAGAAACACTGATACACTGCTGGTGAAACTGCAAACTAGTACAACCTCTGTGGAACATAATATGGAAATACCTTAAAGAGCTACGAGTAGAACTACCATTTGATCCAGCAATCCCATTACTGGGCACCTACCCAAAGGAAAACAAAACATTCTATAAACAAGACATCTGCACTAGACTGTTTATGGAAGCACAATTCACAATTGAAAAGATATGGAAACAACCCAAGTGCCCATCCCATCGATACATGAATGGATTAATAAAATGTGGTATATATGTACCATGGAGTTCTACTCAGCCACAAAAAACAATTGTGATATAGCACCTCTTGTATTATCCTGGATAGAGCTGGAGCCCATTCTACTAAGTGAAGTATCCCAAGAATGGAAAAACAAGCACCACATATACTCACCATCAAATTGGTATTAACTGACCAACACTTAAGTGCACATATAGTATTAACATTCACTGGGTGTTTAGCAGGTGGGGAGAGGTGGAGGGGATGGGTATATTAACACCTAATGAGTGTGGTGTGCACCGTCTAGGGGATGGACACGCTTGAAGCTCTGACTTGGGTGGGGCAAAGGCAATATATGTAACCTGAACATTTGTATGCCCGTAATATGCTAAAATTAAAAAAAGCAATTATGCTGACTGGTCTCATTTAAAATATTTTACTACAAATCTTAAATCATCCTCAGTATTACTCCTAGTTGATCACTTCGTGTCTTATTTCATTGAGGAATTAGAAACTACCAGAGGAGAAATGATTTCTTCCACAACCAAATCTACCACCTATAACTTCTACCTTCCTTCCTGTTATAATGAAGGGCATTATCTCTGCTCCTGTATAAGGCTAGGGCCTTGACTTTGGAATTGGATCGCATGCATTCTTTACTTAAAGCCTTGGTCCCTATAGTTAAACACTCTGTCTTAAGCATCACCTTTTTCCTTTTATTTCCTTTTTCCTTGGGCCTTTTCTCTAAACTCACTTGTACAGTGATCTCATCCAGTTACATGGCTTGAAATGATATCTGTAAGCTTATGATTACAAAATGTACATTTATCTTCACTTCAGACTTCCTGTGAGCCCACTTTATCTACAGTTGGGTGTTTAGTGGCCATCTCAAATTTAATCTGGCCAAAGTGAAGGTTTTTATTTCATCCTCAATCTGCTCCCCCTTCAGTCTTCTACTCAGTTAAAGGCATCACCATTCACTACCTCATCCAATTCCTCAACAAGTTCTCTAGCCCTGACTTTAAAATATATCCTAAATCCCTCCACTGCTACCACCTTAGTCTAAAACATCATAATCTCTTGCTTAGACTTCTGTGATAATCTCCTATCTAATTTTCTTGCTTTCATTCTGCTTCACCATCCCCACCCTTGAACCTGTTCTTCACACAACACCAGGAGTGTTCACAAAGTACCCTTTGATCGCCTTTATCATGGCTAGGATAAAATTCAACTCCTTATCATGTCCTTTTTAAGTGTCTTCTCTGGCATACTGCCTATTTCTCCCACTACTCTCTCCTGTATTACTCTACTCCACCCACACTGGCTGTATTTAAACTTTTTAAATATGTCGGGCTTGTTTGATTTCAAAGTGCTGGGACACTCATCCCCAAAATCTTCACAGGCCTTTCTCTTTTATATCATTAATGTCCCAGCTTGAATGTCACCTCCTAAGCAATAGAGCACCCTGTTTCAAATAATTCCCTTTACCAATCTCTGTTCTTTTACATGGCTTAATTTTGCTTGATAGCACTTACAGCTACCTGAAGTTATATTTTTAATTATCTGTTTTATTTATTTTTTTACTCCTCCACTAGAAAATAAGTTTTGCAAATGAAGGGACATTGTCCTACTCACTGCTGTGTCTTCTTCATCTTGAACAGTACCTGGCACACAGTGAGTAGTGAGTAAATGAATCTGAAAGATTTCAAGAGATAGGTCAGGTAGCTGTCCAAGTCAGAATTAGTTGTTTAGCTTATCTTCTGAGTCTTCCAAGAATGAAAGTCTCTAGGACAAAGTAAGTCCTGCAATCTAGTCCAGACCAGGTAACGTGTTCCAGTGCTTATTAGTAGCTGGATGCAGAAATTCTCGATGATTTCCTGCTAATCCGCTAATTTGCCTGTTTCTGTCAATAGTTACTGGCTATTAGTTTCTGCTGCCTCATCTTCACCTAACTTACCATATAAGAGCTTGCTTTTAAACCACGAATTTCTTTGCTTGCTTTGCCATCTCCTTGCTTGGCTTTTCTTTCTTTAACAAGCACAACAGCATGCTGCTGCATCTTCAAAGAGTAAATTAATTCTGTCCGCAAAAGGGTCAAGTGCTAGAAAGTGCATAGCCATGCAGTTTGCATGGCTGGATACAGAAGATATGATGCTAATAAGATTCTAAGATGAGAACAGCAGACTGTCTCTGGGGATTCAGATGAAGGGGTCTGTAAATTTTAAAAGAAATGGTCTCCGAAAACTAATGATGTCTGCTTTCCAATTCATTAATAATGTGGAGTGGGGAGATGGGAGTGAGATCCAGGCCATGCTTTGAAATATCAAAATGTAACGAGGAAGAAAACAGTAAGAGCGATCTCAATGGGGTCATAAAGCTGGGAGAAGGAGACAAACTGTAAGAAGATGTGATGGTGCTGTATGGAGGGGAGGGGATCAATCCACACCATGTATGTATATATATGTACATATAGTACCTTTATCTATACACGAGTAGATAAAAAGTTCCACTAGAAAAAAATACTGTATAAGACTTTTGCAATTTTCATATTTAAGGTGACTCAGAATATTTCAAGTATTATAAAACATGTCTTAGCCATCTGCCTTTCCATATTTACAAACTTTGCCCTTCACCTCTTCCCAATGCATACAAGGAACTGAGTAACAAGAACCTCAACCTTGTTTGTAGTTAATAGTGGAAGAAAAAAAACCCTCAGGCAAAGCCTAATGAACCAGGAGCAATTCTGAGCTCTCCTCTGTAATATCTGCCAAGGCAGTGTCTTTCCAAGGGCTGCCTGGACATATCGTGTGACCTTGCTGCTTTACATCATTAAAATTTCCCATTACTGGAATGGTGTTTGCATGGAGGGGCCGTTGTGCAGATATTATGGCTGAGTTTCTCCCTGCTGCATTTGGAGTTAGCACTAATAGAAAATGCCTCTCTGCTTGAACAGTTCCCTCGAGCTGGGAGGTGTGCAGCAGCAGGAGAGTTTAGCTTTGGCTTTTATTTTGACAAAGCTATTACGTTTTGCAGATTGAGGTTATGGTCTTTCCTTCTATCTCTGTATTTTATCTGCATGATATTTTCTGATCTTCCTTTTAAACCCCCATTAGTTACGATTGAGGCTCTAGGGTGGCAGCCTGCCTTGGAGCTGTGATATCCTCAGCTTTTCTTAGGAGCCACTAAATTGACTGACTGATTCAGTGGAGTTCAGTCATGTGGAACCTTTCCAAGGGGCCTAGCCTCAGAAGGAGACCCTTCTGTGCCAGACAGAGGCCTAGGAGGTTACTGCAACCCCCAAGGGACTGACAAACTTAAAAGCAAAAGTGCAGCTTCATTCTCCAGGGCCATAGGTTCTGTCGGCCACATCCTCCTTCTGAGCTTCCTTCTTCTGCAGGTGGCCTGGTGCACCAAGAAACTGTGGAAGTTGACAGATCTGGTGGCATTTCCCAAGTCCAGGCCCCCCCTCAGCCTGTTTTACTAACCTACGAAGCTGCCATTCCATTGTTACGCTTTTGTGCAACTGTGATGTTACGGTTTTTGCAGAAAGTTTCACAATAATGAATGCTTTTTGCCTAGAGGGGGTGGAAATATTTCAAAGTACTGGTTATACAGCTGTAAACTGTTTAGAACCATTTGAAAGAGGGAGAGATTCCTTGGCCAGCTCTCCCAGGTCTCTAAGCAAACGATAGCAGCTTGAGACGTTTTGAACCCAAAGCTAGTTTTCTAATTTTTAAAGCAAGATAGTGTAACCATGTCTTTCTCCACAGCTTTCCTATTTTAAGTAAGACAATGAATTCTTCCCAATAAATGCTTTTGAAGCTGGGAGGGTAGCATAGCCACGTGCCTCAAACACTTCACTTTGTTCACCTTCTCTTGAATGTGTGGGACGTGGCAGTCTGGAGTAAGGGCTGTCAGGGAGAGGGGGTTGTAGAGGTGAAGAATTTATTTCCTTAGGAAATCTCATTAGTGATGCAGTGCCTGTTTTTCATTGAGGTTTCTGCTCCTTCGCTTTGTTTTCAGCTGAGTAACAGAGCCTGAAAGCCGTCTGGTGACTCACAAAAGGTCACGCTGAGAGTCGGGGGCACGGACCAGAGCACGCTGCCTACCTGTGATTGATGTGTATTAAAGCTGTCTTGAGCCACTCATAAACACAGCAAGAATCCTGTTCTCTTTTCATCAGTGCTCTTGACCAAGGCTTGATTTACTGTTTTGAAATCAGCTGCTCCTTCAGTCCTCTACAAAAGCTTCTTTAATAGCTTGTCATAACAGTTGATGACAATTTGGAAAAGCTCACATATTCACTATATTTTTTTAAATTGACTTTGCACTATTCCACGTACCAAGGCTTTATAAACAGTTTAATTGTTCCCTGACTGCTGACCTAAAGGAAAGTGTTGATGTATCAGACCCTCCTTTTCTATCTATGAGGGTATTGAGATATGTATTCAGTATTGTAGCAAATCACTGCTGAAAATTGGTTCCGTGTCCCTGAGGCTACTTACCTCAAAAGGCAAAAAGTACCTGCTAGAGAAGACTGACCGGCTCTGCTATTTCTTGATGAGATTGCTTTAAAGTTTCCGTTGAGAAGGGATTGAAATTGGATCCAAGTGTGACAGTACAGTTCTCATTCTGGTAAATAATAACAATCATCTGTAGCTATTGAGTAGGTTTTGGCAGTCTGATGTGTCTAGCTATATGATAATGAAGTTTAAGACTGATGTCAATATGACTGAGGCAGTAGTTGTATAATCTTAGAAGAGGTGTGTGCATAGGATATATAAGACTTACCTGAGACACTACAACAATTAAAAATAAATCTCTCTTTCTGATCAATTTAATTGCCACCTTTTGATGGCTTGAGCAATTTGAGCTGCTCCCTGACCTCCCAATAGCCACTTTTACATCTGTGTCCAGGAATGCCCCCTGAGGTGATTTTCAGAATATCTAACAACCCATTTGACAGGTATAGCAACCATTCAGAATGGATGCACCAGTCTCACAGAACAGATACCGGCCACGGCAGCCAGTGGCACTGTACCAGAACATCCAGCTGATCATCAGCCCTGTTCTTTATTCCTCTCTCTATATAGTGCAAATCTTAACTCTCCTTCAAGGGTTGGCTTAGGTTGCACTTCTCATCATGAATCCTTTCTTGTTCTATACAGTCTATTTCTTGATTCCGAATCCCTGTAGTACTTACAGCCTATGCCTCCCCATTGTCCCTATATCATATGCTATTGTTAGTCTACTTTTTAACATTCCCCACGTCACAATGTTGTGCACATGTAGACATTTCAAAAATATTTTTGAGCATGGAATATTCTGGTGAAAATGCCCCAGTGATGATGTTTGAAAGTGCTACATTTGGTATAGTGCTAATTTGAATTTCCTTTGTGGGCTTGAGCTTGGTATTCAAGAATCCCACTTTGTTTTAAAGGAGCCACCTGAAAAAAATTACATTTTATCAAAGAGCTATAGCACCAGCACATTGTCACCAGTGCCTCTTCTGCACTTTTGTACTCTGCACTTTTTCCAGATGGTGAGAAACTTTCCTCATTTCTTTTTAATTCGGAGTAGAATTGCGAGTAAGAATTGCTATAGTGTTGGCAGAGTTGAGTTTTCACTAAGACCTGTGGAGAGTTGTATATATTATAGTTGATTCAGTATATATTAGATCATAGTTTCAGATTTGAGCAGCATATATAATTTTTCTTCAGAACAGAAAGAAAATACATACTGAAATAAATTTACAAGAAGTTCCCCTGTGTTTGGCTTTTTGGTAAAAGGTTAGTTTAATTGTTCGAAATTTGGAATATGGGTTTTTTCCTCCATAGATATGATATCAAGAGACACAGGTTTTAAGCCAGCCCTACCACGAGTTATTATCAAAGCCTCCAGCAAATAAGGGGGTCTAGCCTGTGCCAAGGGGATTTTAAGAAAGAAAGATAGAGATGGATCTCTTGAGAAAGACTAAGGGCAAAACCCCCAAAGTATTGGATATTGTTCCCAGATCATGGATAATGTATTTCTTTTATAAAGCTAGGGTGGGGGTGTTATAAAGCAAGTATGAATAAATGGGGAATTACCAGTTGCTTCCTGGAAGCAGCTAAGATAAACCATGTAAGACAGTAAAACATCAGAACAGAATTGGGAGAGCTAGTTCTAGTCCTGACTTGGCTACAAACTCTCTGGTTGGCCTTGAGCATGCCACTGCACCTCTCTGGGTCTTTCTCCTCATCTATAAAATGAAGAATTTCACTATACAGGGTTCCTTTCAGCTAAAACATACTGTGACATACATCTGTGACAATCATCTTTCTTATAATGCCATCTCTACCCCAGTCTCTGTTCTGCCCTCCTCTTCATGCTGCCTCTGTATCTTCTTCTATTTATTTCATTCTGCTGAATCCAGCCATTCCTTCCACTCAGCCCACTCACAGGCAAGTAAGTAATACAGTAATAAAACAAAAAGTGGGAAAATACTCAAGTACCTACTACTGGTCATCATAGTCCATATTTTATTTACTATAAATATGTCCCTATCTCTGTCTTAACCTGTAAAGTCCCTTGAAAACAAAAACTGGCCCTTCTCTTGTTTATTTCTATTTCTATTTTTATTATATATATATATATATAGAGAGAGAGAGTTTTGTTTGTTTTGTTTGTTTTGTTTTCAAGGACGGAGTCCTTCTCAGGCCCAATCATAGCTCACTGTAACCTTGAATTCCTCAGCTCAAGTAATCCTCCAACCTCAGCCTCACAAGTAATTAGAAATACCATGCCTGGCTAATTTTTCCATGTTTTTGCAAAGATATGGTCTCACTATGTTGCCCAGGCTCGTTGAACTCCTGGCCTCAAGCAGTCCTCCTACCTTCCTTGGCCTCCCAAAGTGCTGGGATTACAGTCATGAGTCACTATACCCAGCCAATTTTATAACATATTTTAAAGCACCTGGTAGATTTGGAAAATATTTCATGAAGATAATGATATTGACATCTTGAATTAAAAAGTAGTATTCCTCTATTAATATTCCTGAATACATAACAGAATGTTGCTACTTATATATATACTTATCATTAACTCTGTGCTAGTGCTAATGGATATGGTTGGTACAGACTGATTGCTAATTATTTTTATCGCTGATTTTTCTTAAAAAATGTAAAGTATAAAAATTGACTTAAGAAGAAGCAGAACAGTGTCATAGGAGAAATTAAAAGAATAGCCAAAGATTTATCCCTGAAGAAGACCCCAGACTAGGTGATATTATGGGTAAATTATATTAAAACTTAATGAGATTATTCCTAGGTTATATAAATTTTCCAGAATATAAAAAAGATGGAAAGCTTCCCCATCAACTATATATGGCTAGCATAATCTTGCTTATAAATCTATATAAATAATAACAGAATAAGCCAATTTAAGTTGTGAATATATGTTTAAATTCTAAATAAAGTATTAGCAAATCAAATTCTGCACTGTTTTAAAAGAAAAGAATGTATTTCTAACTGATATAAGATTTAAGCTATTGATTGATTTAAATTTATTTCTGGAATGCAAAGACAGTTTAACATTAGAAAATCTGTTAATTTAATACATTACATTATCAGAATGAACTAGAAATCCATATAGTCATCTTAAAAAATGCTAAAGAACTGTATGACAATACTTATTTCTAATTAAATGCAATTTCAAAAATTCTTTAGTAAACTGAGAAAAGGAAAAAACAAAGACCTTAATCCAATAAAGGTATGTACCAAAAATGTACAGTAAACATTATAATCAAAGGTATTTGGCAGAGATGGCTAGCTGTACCTCACTTTCTATTCCCCTCTTCTTCTTTAATAATATGAACCCTGTTTTTTAAGTCAAGCTCATGGCTACCTGGAATAAAAACTGCATTTCTCAGTTTCCCTGTCCACTAGATATAGCCATGTGACTAGGTTGGCTAAATTTGACCAATGGGATATAAACAAAGGTATTACAAGCAACTTTAAGGAACTGTCCTTCTCAATAAGGGTGAATTTCAAAAGTCTACAATATCAACTTACAAAAGGCTGCAAGCATTATAATACCAACTGTATAAATATTAAAAACAAACAAGTTATAATTATGACTTAAAAGTACAAATAAAAATCAAAAAATGGAAAATATGCATAGAATGAAACATACCCATATCAGAGAGAAAGGGAAGGGAAGGGGGTGGTGCTTCAGCTGTATTTGTAATATTTTTTTTCTTAAAATAGTAAAAGTGTTCTGAATCAAACATGGCAAACAGTTAATAGCTATTAAACCTGGGTTGTATCAAATGACCCAGCTATTAGATCAAATTATTTTATGTGCTTTTCTATGTGTATAAACTATTGTATAACTTAAAAATCTTTAGTTGTGTAAAATAAAGCCTTGAAACAAAAGGAAATCAAAATAAACATCAGAGGTTACTCTTTGTTCTTCTCAGATTCCAGGATGATTGAACATATGTGAGCCTCAGGGCTTGGCCTAATTGCCTCCTCCTCGAGTAAATAAATGTCCCAAAGCAAAAGCTAAAGGTAGTCACTTTGATTTGTCATATCCCAGAGATTGTTCTGATGAAGGAATCAATTCAGATGCTCTATTACTAGCAATAGATTATTAAATGCAATTCAAGTAAAACTACCCTTATACCTTTATTTACTGTAGGTATTTTTTTTTTGCTGAATTTGCCTAATAAAGGTAGACCAAGATGGTAGAAAATAAAATGCAATGCAGCCCATTCATAAACAGCAACAAAAAGCATAAAATGCCTAAGAATAAACCTAATAAGAAATATGCAAGTCCTACATGAAACAAAACTGTAAAATTTATTGAAAATTATAAAAGGAAACCTAGATAAATGCAAAGATATTCTATCTATTCCCTAGATGGAAATGCTCAATATTATATAGATATTAATTCTCCCCAATTTGATCTATGCATTTAAATTAAATACCACTAAAAATGGAACCTGATAAGCTAATTCCAGATTCATCTGAAATAAGATCTCCAGGAATATTTTTAAAAAGATAATAAGGGAAAGTGATCTGTATCAGTTATCTAAATACAATATAAAGTTTTAAT
This sequence comes from Mirza zaza, assembly GCA_008750895.1. Classification (NCBI taxonomy): domain Eukaryota; kingdom Metazoa; phylum Chordata; class Mammalia; order Primates; family Cheirogaleidae; genus Mirza; species Mirza zaza. The sequence continues at coordinate 13,083 of VSMD01051762.1, forward strand.
AATTTAGGGTCCAGAAACAGATTAACATATATGAAACCTTAGTATAATAAGGGTTGTATTCAAATCAGTAAAATGAGTAAAAAATAACATATATATAAATATTATATATGGTTATACCCTAACTGTAAATGTCCACAAATATAAATCCCAAATGGATTCAAGAGCTAGACATGACCAAAAATTTATAAAACTATCAAAAGAGAATGTGGGAAAGTATTTCTCTATTTTATGGTGAGGAGGGTCTCCTTAAGCTAAAAACAATAGCTAGAAGTTGTAAATGAAGAAATGTACAGGTTGGATTTCATGAATATTGAGACAAACTGGGAGAAAATATTTGCAACACGTAAAATTCAAAAGGATTAAAAATCAGAATATGTAAAGAGATCCTAAATATCAATGAGGAAAAATTCATTTAAAAATGAGAAAATGACATAAAGATACAAATAAAGAATGATATGAAATAAGAACTAAAATAGCTAATATACATGTAAAAAGATTCTTTATCTCATTAGCAATCAAACAGAATGCTAATTGAAAAAAGTGAGTGAGATTTGCCATTAGATTGGCCAGTACTTTAAAGATTAATAATTCTTGTTATTAGCAAGACCCTGAGGAAACAAATACTCTCTCAAAGAGCCATTACCTGTCTCTTCTACTTTCCCCCTTGTTCACTCATCCTACCACATCAGCCACTTTGCTTTTCCTGACACACCAGCTCTCTGTCCACCTCAGAAACTTTGACTTGCTGTTCCTTCTATTTAAATCCTTTTCCCTCAGATAGCTGGGTACCTTGCTCCAATACTTCCTTCAAGCTCTTCTCAGAGATTACCTTTTTGGCAAGATAGTTGTACCATCTAATTTAAATATGCAACCCACCCCATCACTACTGATACCTTTTAACGTGCTTTATTTTCCTCCATGATGTTAGATAGGTAGTAGGTAGGTAGATAGATAAATAGCCAATGTATAAACATTTTTTGAAAGAATAAAAAATGCTACTGGTAAGAGAGTAAATTGGTGCAAATTTCCAGGACATTTTGCATTTACTTAAATACTAAAATAAATAAAATGTACTCTCTGACCTAGCAATTCCACTTCTAGGTATCTATTCTTAATAAAATACATTTGTACACAAAGAGACATGTACAAAGATGAGCAAGTAAGTTCTGTGCGGCATTGTTTTTGATAATAAAAAGAGAAACAACATAAATATCTACCAACTGAAAAATAAAATATGGTATGTTTATAGAGCACAATATTATGCAGATGTCATAAAAAATAAGATGAGCTGTATGTACTCACATGGCAAGATATCCTGATGTCATGTTAAGTGGAAAAAAGCAAGTCACTGGAAATTATCTAAAATATAATCTTATTTACGGAAAAAAGTATATGAGTATATATACACATTTATACACACATTTACTTATATATAAATACATGCATACATAGAAATATATATCAGTACAAATTTAAGATATAAAATATATACACCAAATTGTTAATAATTTATTAACCTCTATGGAGAATAGGAGTTTGGGTGTGGAAGAGCTGGTATAGGAGTATATTCTACATAATTCCCTATTGTTTTCGTCTTTTGCAATGAGAACATACTCATGTACTACAGTTTTAATTAAAAATTAGAATGTCTCCAAGGTTATCCTTTTCCAATGTCAGTCTCACTCATTTGTATCCTGAAATGCTCTCTTGGGTGGCGGTGAATGAGATGAAGTAATGGCCAGTGTGCTGGGAATTACGTTTAGAAGAGCATTGTGCTAGGGAACATTAGTCAGCCATGTGTGCCTCATAGAAAAAAAGGTTGATAACTATGTTGTTTCGTCTCCTCCCACAGCACCTAGAAACAAAAGAAGCCTCATGTTGCCTTTACTGTGGTCACAGTATGTCAAAAAAGTGCAGGAGGGTTTTGTTTTATTTTTGTTCTTGTTTTTGTTTTGCAGTTTAGACACATTTCATACCTACAGAATAGCTCTATGTGCTGTTTTCTGACTACTTTTAAATAAATAAATGCTTCCCTGCTAACATCAAATACAGTGAAATAAATTGCAAGACTCAGGGTGTGTAATGAGTATGCTAGCAGTCCCTTCTTTTAACTCTTACATGTGAATCAGAAAATATAAGATAATATATGGTACACTGACCTCACCTTTGCAGGCATTTGTAAACCTTTCCTTATGTTCATTTATCCTTAGTTGTTGTTTCTTTCCAATTTATACACAAGCATGTTTGTGCTAACAGATGGAAACACACACACACATACACACACACATTCACACACATACATACACACAGCCAGAACTGACTATCTCAATTTCAGGCTTTTTCTGGATAAGCATTGCTTGACCTTGCATCTATTTGTCATCGACATCCTTTTAATGACTACCCAGGGTTACAACTCACTGACCCATGGACCAGTGACAACCTTCTGGAGCAGCTCTGTTTAAATCAGATCCCCATCTTTTCCTCCTTTTCTTCGTGATTTGACAGGATAGAATTGAGTTGATAGGGTCTAAGAAGGAGGAGAGTGATTTCTATTCAGATATATTAATAATGATATAAATAACCAAAATAATGATAATGATGACTAATGTTATTGAGCACTTACTATTTGCCAAGCACTATTCTAGGCATTTTATGGGTCTTATTTAATTTTCACAACGACTCTACAAGCCAGGTACTATCTTTATTACTATGTCCGTTTTACAAATTAGGAAAATAAGGTATAGAGAAATTAAATAACTTGCTCAAAAGCCATACAGCTAGTAAATGGCAAAGTTGAACTTTGAGCACAGGAACAAATGTAATAATGATCAAAAATCTGAAAGAATTGAAGGTCTTTGTGAATTCATTTTGGTTTTTGATATTTTTAATTCATTTGATATTTTTAAGTTAGTAAAATAATACCTGCTTGTAACAAGTGAAAACAATAAAACAAAAAGCTCTATGCCGGTAAGACTGATCATCCATCCTCCCATTCATACCCTGATCACATCGCTCCACTGCCGTCTCCTAATGAAGCCAGGCTTGACAGCTGGGGTATATCCTTCAATGCCTTTCTCTTTATTCATACCAACATAAAGGTATACATACACTTACAAAGAGGTCTCATTTGTTTGTGTGCGTGTGTATCTGGTGTCTTATGTTTCTCAGAATTCCCTCCTCCAGAATTCCCTTCCCTAGTCTAGAATTGTCCATAAGATAAATTCGCCTGAGATTTATTCCTAATTCTATATGACTCCTGGAAATCCTACTTCTCTGATCAAACTGTGCCCGATGCAGTGTGGAGTTGGTTTATTTTTATCTAAACAGAATCAAATTGTACATGTTACTCTTCAACTTCCTTTTTTCACTGATAGATCATGGAGATTCTTATAAGTCAATAGATTTCTCCTCCTGTCTCCATCCATTTCTCCATATATGTTTATATATAATAACACTAAAATATAAATTTATGTACAGGGTATTGACAACCCAAAATACATGACTGAGGCAAAGATCTCAATCAGTGGATGTTTACTAAGCCAAAGTTTGAGGTCATGCCCCTGAAAAGCACAAACTGCAGAAGCATCTGTGACCTGTGCTCTCTGAAGAGGGATTTGGGAACTCAGTATTTAAGGGGCATACAGAAAGGAAAAGGAGGAGGGGGGTGGACAGTGAGACAAATAGTTACATTCTTTTGAGCCTTTACTTAGTGCCCAGGAAATCTACGTTTTTTAAAAGATAAGGTGAATGTTTCAAGAGGAAAAGGGAGTAAAGGAAGAGTCAATTATGTAGTAAAGGAAGAATCAATTATGTAGATGTCCCTGGGTAGGTGGAAGAATGATTGATCTTGTCTTGTTGCTGTTCTGCACCTGGGAAGATAAACTTGTAAGCATTATTCCTGTAGAATCAGACTTTAGTTTTAGGAGCTAGGCTTAGCCTGCAGCCTAAAGTTACAATTTTCATGTCCTTGTTTATGGGAGGCCTGCAAAGAATTTCTTTATGAATGATCTGCAGAGGCAGTTCTTACAGATGCCTGAGGCCTTTTACATTTCCGTGGGGATCCAGCTTATGTATAATGTTATTAACACCTATTCATTTGGAAGGGTGTATTACATAACTCAGCCTCCAGGCTTGAACTTTTCATTTGCATAAGGAATTGAGTGGGTTGGGGACAGTCCTGAGATTTTTATTTTCTTTTATGGTATACATCATACATTCTAACTTTGCTTAATGATTTATTTTTGTCCTTTTCTTCCAACTTCTGTCTTATATTTCATACCCACCCTCCAGACAACTTGTATTAACAAACTTATGCATACTTTTGAATTTTCTTCATTCTCATATTCATATATGAACTATTAATTACTAGAACAAGCTGTATTGCTTAAGTAAACTATACTTTCCCCTGCCAAGTTGAGCTACCAATTTTTTCACATGTTAAATTCTCATATATATTATGATCTATTTCTGGATTTTCTATCCTGTCAGTTGATCTACCTGTTCTCTGCTGATACCATATTGGTTTGTTTATGAAATCTATAAAATATGTTCTTACATATAGTGAAGAACCCACACACACCTACACTGTTCTTTTTCATATGTTTCTAGATTATTCTAGGATTTTTATTCTTATATAAATTTTAAGATAATAAGAACCTATTTTTTAAAAAATTGTTAGGATCCTAATTGTTTTCTTTTGTAGTAATTTGGGAGAATTACCATTTTATCATCTTTGGTCTTCCTGTCCAAGAACATGAAATGCTTTTCTAATTGCTTAGATCTTATTTTATGTCCTTAAGTAAGATTTTATAATGTTAAAAGAAAAACTTAAGATAAATTAATTTCAACAGTTTAATTGAACAATGATTCACAAATTGGGCAGCCCCATGAATGGGAACAGGTTCAGAGACTTCAGTGCTACTATGTGGTCAAAGAGGATTTATGGACAGAAAAAGGAAAGTGAAGGACAGAAAATGGAAGTGAGGTACAGAAACAACTGTATTGGTTACAGCTTGGCATTTGACTTATTTAAACACAGTTTGAACAGTTGGCCAGCTGCCTTTGATTGGCTGAAACTCGATGATTGGTCTGAGGGTAGGTTATAGTCTGTTTACACATCCAGTTAGGTTACAATTCACAGTGTTCGGAGAAACCTTTAGGCCAAACTTAAACTATGTAAGGAGGCAGGCCAGGCAAGGTGGTTCACGCCTATAATCCTAGTCCTCTGGGAGGCCGAGGTGGGAGGATTGCTTGAAATCAGAAGTTTGAGACCAGCCTGACCAAGAGCAAGACCCCTGTCTCTACAAAGAAAATCAAAACATTAGCTGGGCATGGTGGTGCATGTCTATAGTCCCAGCTACTCAGGAGGCTAAGGCAGGAGGATCGCTTCAGCCCAAGTATTTGAGGTTGCTGTGAGCTGTGATGATACCACTGCTCTAGCCAGGGTGACAGTGAAACTGTCTCAAAATTTTTTTTTTAAATGTAAGGAGGCAGCTTTAGGCTAAACTTAATTTAACAATAGTTTTCTTCATATAATCCTATGCCTTTCTTTGTAATTTTATTCCTAATTATTTTATGTTATAGTGAATAAAATACTACTAATTTTTATTTCTAGGTCCCTATTACTAAAATATAGAAAACATTTATTTTTAACAATTATCTTATATCCACCCCCTTAATGGATTATTTTTAGTAATTCTATCAGTCAGGGGTTAGTCAGAGAAGGAAAATAATGAGTATCATGGAATGGGCTTTAATTATAGAAAAAAGGATGTTATATAATTATGGGAAATGTTTCGAAGTAAGGATCCAAAAAGAGGAGTAGAGGATTAGAGAAAAGTCACTAAAAATCCCTCTTTTTTTTTTTTTTTTTTTGAGACAGAGTCTCACTCTGTGTTGCCTGGGCTAGAGTGCCGTGGCGTAAGCCTAGCTCACAGCAACTTCAAAGTCCTAGGCTCAAGCAATCCTTCGGCCTCAGCCTCCGGATTAGCTGGGACTACAGGAGCCATGCGCCACCATGCCCGGCGAATTTTTTTCTATATATTTTTAGTTGGCCAATTAATTTCTTTCTATTTTAATAGAGTCTGCCTCTCACTCTTGCTCAGGCTGGTTTCAAACTCCTAACCTTGAGCAATCCGCCCGCCTCAGCCTCCCAGAGTGCTAGGATTACAGGCGTGAGCCACCGCGCCCAGGCCAAAAATTCCTCTTAAACGTATGGGCATGGAAATCTGCAAAGCTAGATGCATCCAGGTGCCAGAAAGAGAACATGAAGAGGAATTGGCAAAAAGTTTCTGGAAAGCTGGGCACCTTTGCACAGCTCCACTCATGGAGTTATCAGTCAAGTGTCTGGTGGAGGGTCTGGGACTACTTTTGTTCAGCAGATCTAGCAGTCAGAAAGTAGAGTTAGAGCAGGGAATGATGATGACAAATTCACTGGGCACCTCTGCATCTGTCCTTCATCATATCTGACCCAGAAGATCTTCAGAGACAATGGCTGCTTTTGTTTATCAGGTTTTATGTGACTTTTGATTTTGGCCAACTCTTGTACAAAACCACAAAAGGAAGGACCTCTGAAAAACATAGTTCCCGTTCTAACTCGTTAACATTAGAACAATCAAGCACACCAGTCTTAGTGGTTTCTTTTCCAATGCCTACATATACTATTTAATTTTCTCGCCTCCATGCAGTCACTAGACTCTCTAAGAAAATGTTAAAGTAATAATTACTATTAATGACCCTTTCTAAATATTATAGTTACAGATTTTAATTGAAATGATTTTAGAGGTTTTTGGGTTAGTTTTTGTTAGTTTGTTTATTGAGACAGGGTCTAGCTCTGTCACCCAGGCTGGAGTACAGTGGTGCAATCAGAGCTCACTGCAACCTTGAAACTTCTGGGCTCAAGCAATCATCCCACCTCAGTCTTCCAAGTAGTTGGGACTACAGGTTTGCGCCACCATGCCTGGCTGATTTTTTCTACTTTTTGTAGAGGTAGGGTCTCACTATGTTGCTTGAGTTGGTCTTGGCCTGAAGTAATCCTCCCACCTTGGCCTCCCAAAGTGCTAGATTTGTAGGCATGAGCTACCGTACCCAACCAGGAATGACTTTTGAATTGTATTAAATGCCTTTCAACTGATATAATAATTATTACTAATATAATAATTTTGTTTTTTGTTTTGGATTTGGTAAAGTAATGAATTATGTTGATAAATTTCCTAATATTGAAATACTCTTTTATTCCTGGAACAATCTCTTCTTAGTCATACTGCATTATTATTGTGATACATTACTGGATTCCATTTGTCATTACATTATAACTTTTGTTTGTATATTCATAAATGAGGTTGTGTTTTTTAGCTTCATTTGCGTGAATTATAGAGTATTTTTCTGGGACACTTCACACTGACGACTCAATAATTTGAATAGATCATTTGAGGCATTAATAGGTGGCCAGCAGGATAGGGAAAGAAGAGGGGAGCATTTACTCTCACAACAGCTTCCACATTGGTTGACCTCTGGGTCCTGAGATAAATTACTCACCGCACAACTGATCTGCAATTTCTCATGTCTTCCTCTTCAGCATGTTTATTATTTCATTACATACTCATTAATGGGAAGGACCATCTGCTATGATGTTTTCATATAACAGATTTAATTAGTCATTCATTTGGTGCTGAGAAAATAGAGGAAGGTATTCTATATAAAATGCTCTTCTAAATACTTTTTCTGAATTTGGTAGGAAATAAGCACTATTAAAATTAATATTTACACATGTTAAAAACATAACTTTGACTCCATAAACACCTCACTAGGAATCCAAGGCTTTTATATATGTCATCCACAGTGATTTCAGTAAGTTCATATTAAGTTATTCCATGGGCCCAATGTTCTCATGCAATAAAAAACAATCAAATCTGCTATTTCATATGTCCTCTAAATGTGCAGCTTTGCTACTTGAATTACTAAAAGTGAGCAGGGATCTGTGTACATTTCAAATTTGTACAGTTTATTTGCTATGAGGGGAAAGAAAAAGATTGCCTTCTTACTTGCCTTTGCAGGGGACAAATAGATACAGGCTTGTGGGGCCAACACCAGGCTCATGTTGGAAGGGCTCGGAAACAGAGCAAGGACTTTTAGGGGTCAAAGAATCCATAAAAGCAAATTGGTCTGCGCCTGCCTCAAGCTGTGGTGTTAATATTAGTAGACAGGATGCTGTAGAAATGTGAGGGAGAAAAACTATAAAAAGTGATATTTAAATTGCTATGAAGCTTGAATTGAGCTCTTTTTCATTATTCTAGAATCATTATTAATATGAGGGAAGCAGAGAGAGACCCAAACCCAATGAAAAGCCATAGGAAGTTACAGAACACATGAAAATCCCAGCTGGTGAATAAAATCTATCATGTTGGCAAAGCAGCGTGAGTGAAAATCTTTTAAACATGCATCAGCTGCAGGGGCTGAATGTTGAGAAATAAAAGATTAAGATGATGCTGGGGAGAACTGGGGGACATTCATGCACACCCCTCTAAGAAAAGCCTGCTTATGCACTGCTGGGTTGTATACCATTAGAGTAATAAAGCAAGCTCAGCTGCTAAAGACACGTCTTTCCTGTAATGTATATGTCAAAAAACATGGCAGAGACATTATGGCTCAGCTCCCTGAATTGAGTAATCTCTAAAATGAAGATTAGATATTAAATAGTTTTACTGCTCTATTATTAGAGTTAGCAAATCTAAGTGCTAAGTTCCTTTGAATATATTGTCCTTCACACCAACCAGGCAATATCATAAAGATAATAACTGAGGTAGAATATTTAACAAATATTTATTGATCACCTACTATGTGCAAATCTACAAAAATAAATCAGACATGGTCTTGGACTTGCAGGAGTAAAAGTTCATGTTCTGTGAGGGTAATAGACATACATAAATAACACTAAGCCAACTGTAACAAGAATAATAACAGAGGAGTAGAATTCTACCAGAATGTGTGGGGGGAGGAGGGTGAGAAAGGATGAATAAAGATGACAGTTGGGGAAAGGTAGTTATATAACATTCTAGTGTGGTCTAGGAGTTCCCATCCTGACTGGATTACTAACGAGCTACGTGACCTTCAGCGGTTCTAGACTTTCGTTTTCTCATCTGTAAAATGAAGGGGTTACTCTATAATGATCTCTGGGGTGCCTCTTCAGAACAAAGTCTTTCTAATTTTATTATCCTACTTACATAGCAAAACAGCAAGAGTAAAATTATTGTCATAAACAAAATTTTAAAATTTTGCCACAAAATTGTCTTGGTAGCAGAGCAGCTTATATTTACTTTGTACTGCATGTTTGTTCTTCCTGTACAAGTGTACATCAACACAGGGGAAATCAAAAGGGAGCATCTCTCAATGTAGCATATTAGACTTTAGTAGAACAAATGTAAAAATATAGAAAACTACAAAGAATAATATAACAATCACTTATATTCTATGTTACAAAAGTAAAACATTACACATAAAGCTAAAGCCCCCAGAATCACCATCCTGCTGTCCAATTCTCTTCCTTTCACTCTCCAGAGGTAACTATTAGAATTTGTTTTACATCTATGCTTAAAATTCATTCTTGTATCTTAATATACATTTATATGTACATATCCATAAATAATACATAGATTATTTGGTATATTTTAAAATGTTACATATATAATATCCTGTATTATTTTACTTCTTGCTTTTACTACTCATTATCATTTTTTGGACCTACCCATCTGATAGCTTGTTCTTTTTCATTGCTTTATAAATTCCATTATATAATTTTCCCTTTTTTATAGATTTTTGACTTATTTTCAAATGTCTAATATTACAATCAGTGCTACAATGAACATACATGTGCACACACTTATGTTCACATCTCTTTCTGCACATGCGGGAAAGTTTTTCTAGGACCTATGGCCTGAAATGGAATGGCCCATTATAGGGTTGTGTGTTTCCAAATTGTTATTAGGTGTTGCCATAGGCATTCCAAAGAGTTTATACCAATTTACACTCCCACCAGAGGTGCTTGAAGTTCCCACATTCTTACCAACATTTGATATTGTCTGACATTTAAACTTCAACTAGTGAAAACATTTTTTGGAGTGTGCTTATTGGCCAAGCAGATTGACTTCTCTGTGAGCTGCTGCTCTATTCCCTTTACCAACATTATGTTGTTGTCTAGAAGTTTTAATTTCTAAATTTCCTTAACTTGAAACGACTCTAATAGTTTGAGTTTGTTTTTCCCTTTAGGTCTTTAATCAACCTTAAAAATATTTTGTGTGGGTGTTTAGGTAAATAATATCTTTTTATTCTTTTCCAGATAGGCAATTGTCTGAAACCGTTTAGTGAATAATTTGTTCTTTCACTCAAGGATTTGTGAAGTAACTTCCTTCAAATAACAAGTTCCCATACACATTTGGGTCTGTCTCTGGGCACTTTATACTGACCTATTGATCTAGCTGGCTTTTCATTTTGTTTTTTGATTCCTTAAATGATTGGTTATATTTAATAAAAGGAAACTAGTTCAATGAGAGTTTCCATTTCTAATATCTCAGCCGAAAGATTTTCCTCCACTGCCCTCCTTAGTATCTTAAGTGTCCTTGGAAGCTACTGTGGGTAGATTTCCACCTGGAGTAGGCAGATGGTGGCCAAGCAAATGTGGGGCACAAGTGGAACACTAGCCCACTCCCACAGTGGCTAGGTGGCCAGTTGGCAAGTTCAAACTGAAAACTGGATAATTTAAATACTAGATTCAGCTTTAGGGGAATTCTGGGTATTTGTATAAAACTATGCCTTCTTTGGCCTTTCCCTGGCAGCTGCTGGGCAGTGGCTCACCTAGACCACTCTGTGTTTAGGGATCTTTGGAATGGCCTCTCTTTCTCCCTTCCTTTTTAGTATTCACTGCCTCCTTACCATATCCCTCTTCTCCTCTCTCCAAAAGTTCTACTCTCTTATTTCACAATAGTTCTTGATGGACAATGCTATGGTTTGGATTGGTGAAATTGTATTAATATGCTTTGGTTGTCGTTTCTCTAAGTCATAGTTTATTATAAAATGAGAATAATGATTTTACCTTTCTCAGTAGGTTGAGGTGAGGATTAAATAAGATGATACATGTGTGTGCAATCTATTACACTGCCTGTCACTCAGGAAAGGATTGATGAATATTAGCTATTCTTATTATTTAATAATAATATAACATTAATATTAGACTGTTTTCAAAATAAAATATATTTTTATATTTTTAAGAAACAAAAATGAGTTTTTAAATTTATGTCCAGTTGCTATGGACAGTGTCTGTAATTGTTAGTTGAGTTCCTTTGTAGTGATTAATATTGACTAGTAGAATGCAATCATTATGGATGATGTTGACACCAAAGTAGTAATTCCATACATTTTTTATATTAAGTATTAATATAATCATGTAACTAACACTGATGATAACGTATCATTATGAATACCTAATGGATATTTTAACCCATACTTAATTACAGACAAATAATTTTTGCTTCCCTTTTGTGTACAGGTTCTCTTCTCTGTGCTTTCAAGGTTCTATGGAGAAGGCAAAGATTTTGAAGCCTTTTAAGAGATGATCACAGACATTCACAATGTCATCTCCCTAAAGGATTTGAAGGCTCTGCCATCAACCAAAGGAAAAGCACCAGTGAGAGTCAGGATACAATTCCAGACAGGGGCCACTTCTTACTCAGAATGTGTCAAGGTCATGTGCCTATGATGTGTTCAGATCTGAGCCAGCAACCATGAAAACAGAGAGACTGGAAGGAAGAACACAACAGTTTAGTGAGTACTAAGTGCTGCCACATAGGTCGTAACGTTTCATCTTGATAGTAACTCTGAGAGACAAGGTTCATTAGGCCCAATAAATAGCAAAAATATGGGTCAAATCCAGATTAAAAGTTGGTATTCTTTCTATCACACGTATTGCTTCTAATAACAAATATCTTAATAAGTGCCTTCCTGGGAAATACTGTTGCTATAGGACTTTTTTTTTTTTTTTTTTGGACTGTTTTTTTTAATTTCAGAATATTATAGGTGTACAAACATTTTGGTTACATGTAATGCCTTTGCCTCACCCAAGCCAGAGCTAGCAGCATGCCCTTCCCCCATACAGTGCACTCCATCTCCAGTGGTTGTGAGTTTCCCCACTGCACCCCTCACCTGACTGGCACCCAGTGAATATTACTGCCATGTGAGCACCTTAGTGTTGATCAGTTTTTAGGCCTGTTTGGTTTTCATCTACACATATGTTATTTCCAACCAAAAGAATTGATCCTAGGTGATTTTGCTCAGTTATTCTGTGTCAGGGATCAGCAAACTTTTTCTGTAAAGGGATAATCAATATTTTCAGTTTTGGGGACCATACAGTCTCTGTTGCAACCACTCACTTTTTTTGAGACAGAGTCTCGCTCTGTTGCCCAGACTAGAGTGCCATGGTGTCAGTCTGGCTCATAACAACCTCAAACTCCTAGGCTTAGGCAATCCTCCTGTCTCAGCCTCCCAAGCAGCTGGGGCTACAGGCATGCACCACCATGCCCTCCTAATTTTTTCTATATATTTTTAGTCATTTGGCTAATTTCTTTCTATTTATAGTAGAGATGGGGTCTTGCTCATGCTCAGGCTGGTCTCGAACTCCTGAGCTCAAATGATCCGCCCATCTCGGCCTCCCAGAGTGCTAGGATTACAGGCGTGAGCCACCACGCCCAGCCATCAACCACTCAACTTTTGACAGCCATAGATAATATATAAATGAATGGTTAGCATGGCTATGTTCTAATAAAAACTTTATTTACAAAAACAGACAGTAGACATATTTGGCCTATGGCTATGTTCGCAGATGCCATTTTGACATATTTCAGTCTATAAAGTTTCAGAGAGTTCCGTTTCCTATAAAGTTTTGAAATCTCCCTAGCTCTATATCCATCAGTGATTCCCCAGTGTCCCTCACTACGAAAGCCTCCACGTTTCATTATAACTCAGTCTTGGAGAGAAGAGTGTGAGGCTTGTGCCCATTATGGTGAAATTTGTATCATTATAAAAATATTTATAACGGGCCTTAGAAAAGTGAGAGTTGGTGCCCCACTACTTGTATCAAAGCTAGCCCTGTGGTAGGAAATCTCATACAGAGGGTGGGCTCTAATTTCAGAGTATAAGCACCTGGTGTCCCATGGAGGTCTCAGTTGGAGCTATTGATTACATGGTATAAAACGATAAGATTGGCAGCACTTGAGCCACCAGTATCTAAATTCTGTGCAGGGAATTTTGTGCCCATTAACTGCACTGATATACTCCACCATGCTAGCAAGTGTCTTGGTTTTAAACTCCACAAAACTCTACCAAATTATTTATGTTGGCCTGATTTTTCTACTCTTCTATCTTTTCTGGCATTTTTTTGTTTTAAATGTCTGTATAGCTGCTTTAGAGACATTCTGCCACCTTTTTGGACTCAGCTAGATCATAGGGAGTAGTCAGGTTGTGATTAGGATCTTAATAACCTATCAAAACAGAGTATTTAAATCCTGGTCATGTTATTTTATTTTCTTTCCATGGAACACAGATAGCCAGGAAGACAAATAGGAGAGGCCCTTTGGTAGTTTTTCCTTGTTTGTGTGCTCCTGAGGGTTTCGATGAACTGTCTTTGGCAAATTACATTGAGGTTATTCAAGCCAGCTTCAGCTGGATCTGACTTGCTTAATGATTTGGCAAGGATCTGAGGCATTGGAAATCAAAACAAAACAAAACAAAGAAGAAAATAAAAACTCAGATCAGATAAGCATACATCATAACAATATAATCATTCAGCATCTTATCTGGTTACTTATAATAGGTTGTGCAGTGACAGAAATGGAAATAATTTACTCTGGCCACTCTGTTACTGTTAAATCATTTATGTGCTGTGAAAAGAATTGCAAACTGTTGGGACTCAAAGATCCCCTAACTGCATTCTCCCAAGGAGTTCTCCACCACCATTACCAGTTCTATTTCATATTTTAAACATTTTCTTAGAATGTGGACTTTATTATCTATGTTCAAATTCAGCAAGCCTTACACCATCAAGAAATACAGTATTGAGAAATAGAGCTACTTCTGACGTTTTTATGGTATGTGATATATGATATAAAATGATGTATTAAGCTCTTTGTAATAATTTTTAATTTTTGAAATAGCTGATTCTTTGGGGATCATTTAATATATAATTCCATAGATTTTAGTGATATCAGGTTTCTTTCAAGTATAATTTTAATTGAACTCTGGTGCTTTTTTGTCCCCCATCAACTGTGAATCAAATAGGAGCCTATCAAATGCTATTGGGTAACAAATGGTAGGCCAAGGAAAAATTGGTTCACAAGTCATACCTGAAGACAAATAAGATTTAATCCCTGCCTTTAAGGAGTATGTGGGGGAGGAGACGAAGAGAGATGGAGAAAAAGTACACAGAGAACTACACAATAAAGTAAAAATGTTGTAAGTTTAATTAATGAAAGGCAACATGTCATATGACTTGGAGATAAAGAATGGGTAATTATTTTTATAGCAGCTACATTTACTGAGCTGCATTTACTTGCAATTTGCTGAGCACTGTTTTTTATACTTATATGTATTTTTTAAAAAAATGACTTGGAGACACAATCCATTGTACAGATGAAGAAAAGAGGCCCAGAGAAATTAAATAACTTGGGCAAGATTTACAGCTATTAGGTGGTAGAACTGAGTTCAATAATCAAGACAATGAAATGATGAAAGTACACCACAATACTGGAAAGATTAGATCATGGATGATTTAAGCAGGGAGTCCAGTTAATGGGATGTTAAAACAATCCATAGGATATTGAGAGATGCTGGACTGGAACAGTGGCAATGGAGATAGTGAGGAGTGGAGGGTAGTGGAATGAGATTTTTGTAAGAAAGAGTCACAAATGGAACTTGGAACTAATTTGATAATATAGAATACAGGAAGACTGAGTCAAAGATGATCGTAGTGTTTTGCGCTGAAATGAGTAGAATGATGAAGTATAGAAGGAGAATCTAAAAGGATTAACCAGCTTCTTTGGGAACTCAGAGCACACTGTGTACATTCCCTCATTACAAGTCCTCATTACACCATATCCACAACTATTTGTTTATGGATCTCTTGCCTCCCTTAATTCTCGAACTCCTGACCTCAAGCAAGCCTTCTGCCTCTGCCTCCCAGTGTGCTAGGATTACAGGTGTGAGCCACCACACCCAGCCTCTCCTCCCTTAATTCGAGCTCCTTATGCCTCATGACTTATATATGACCCACACCCAGGATAATGTTCCAGACATAGTTAAGTCTTCTATAAACATCCTTTTGAAATAAACTTTAAACATGTTAATATAGAAGTGCTCACCAAATAGCTAAATATGCTGTTTAGGCAGTTGGAATTAAACATAGACATTTTAGAATGCTATCAGCTTGTAAAAGTTTTAGATTTTAATTATCAGAAAGAAATAATATCTGAAATCTTGAGAATGGGTTAATATCTTTAATGAGAATTTGAAAGACACAGAAAACAGTGTAACTGAAGGTTAAAGAAAGCAATAGGGAACAAGAGGAAGAAAGATAGAAACAGGATTCAGAAAGTGAGATTTTTATTTAAAGGAATAGCTAATCAATAATGTGAAATGCTATAGTTTGAGGGAGTTTCTGATGTCTGCAAAAATATAGATGAAATTTATGTTTTTATTATCCATTTTATAACTGCTATTGTAGAATATTATATTTGAAGAGGTAGTACAGATGCTGTATTAATTAGAAGGTTTATTAAGCATTAGCTTTTATTTCCTTTTAATAAATGTATATATATGCCACAGGTGAAGGGAAAATTTTCCATAGCTAATCAGTTCAGATGAAAATAATTAATACATTAAAATGAGCTAATCATAAGGTATCCCATTTCAAACCACCTTCATTTAATCACCCAATATGGAATAAAAATTAACTTAAATTTATGTGAAATTTACCATTGTAACTTTCATACTAACCACTATATTACAATGCCAGATATTCCCCATTAAAGATCTCTGTTTCTAATCTCTTAGCATTTCCTGTAAATTTTTCCTTTTAGACAAAAGCATTACATGTTTTTGATAAGTTCTGAAGTCATTTGTTTGGGAGAAATTTGGCAGAGTGCCTATTTAGCTGTCTTTTATTTGCATTTGAAATATCTAAAATGTACTCATTATCCAGCCTTCTTTAATATATTGAATTATGAAAACTCACTTCAAACATTCTTACATATATTATTTTGAAAATACAATTGCTTTGTTGCTATTCTTTTTAAACAATCACAAAATCCTCATCTCCTTAGAGAGCTATGAACTCAGACCATTAAAGAAGAATAACCGAAGTTATTAGTATTACACATACATTATTCTTATAGTGTATCATAGGAATAAACAATAGAGGGCTTTATTAGATAAGATATGCCATATCTACCCAGTTGTGTCACACCATAATTGGTACATTATAAGAAATGGTCTCTTTTCATGCATTATGGAGTGTACAGTTTTCTTCAAACTCAGAATAGTAACCCTAAAATGATTATCTTTTAAAAATCTATTCTGCATTAGAACTAGAATAACAACATCTATAGGTGAAAAAATTTTAAACTCAATAGATGGAATAAAATCTAGGTTATATACAGGCAAATATAATTAGTGACGTGGAGGGCAGTAGTAAGGAATTCATAGAAAGACAAAAAAATAACATACAAGTAAAAGCAGTTGGAATATAGAGAATATATTGTGAAGCTCCAAGCCACCTCTAAAAGTAGATTCACAGGAAACAAATAGGATATAGGATACAAACAAACAAATGGGATATAAGAAAGTACAAGAAGCATAAAAATTGATGAATATGCTGTTAATTGCCAATTGTAGAAAGGCTTAATGATTTTTTTGTCTTGAAAAAGGTTAATCCAAAAATAAGACAAAAATAACAAGATGATAGGTGGTGTTATTTAATGGGTATAAAACAGTAAACAATTAGAAAATGAAATTTAAAACAATAGCATCGGAAATCATGAAATACTCAGAGGTAATTCCAATAAATATGTATATGTATCCTGTTTAATTTAAAACATTTAAAACATTGCTGAGAGAAATTAAAGAAAATATAAATATATTGATAAATAATACCATACTCATGAAAAGGAAAACTCAGTATGAAAAAAATGTCAATTTTCAAAGTGGTCTAGAGACTCAATGCAACTATAATCTTCTAAATCTCAGAAGCTTTTTCCCCCATAAATGGATAAGCTATTTCTAAACTGTATATAGAAAAGCAAAGGACCCAGAGAAGGAAAAATACTTTTGAGAAATAGAACACAATTGGAGAATTCATGCTATCTAATTTTAAGGATTAATATAAAGCAATAGAAATTAAGACATGCAGTATCGATGTGAGGAAAGATCCACAGATCAATGGAACAGAATAGAGAGTCTAAAAATAAATGCACATATATATGGTCAATTTGATTTTCAACAGATGCCAAGGTAATTTAATGGAGAAAGTGTAGTCTTTTCAACAAATGGAGTTAGAACGATTAGACATACATATGCAAAAAAAAAAAACCACCAATCTCAGCCCTTACTGTATACCATATACAGAAATTCTTGGAATATAAAAAGATTTTTAGATAAAATGCAGAAAGCACAAACCACAAAAAAAGAAATTGATAACATTGACACTCATCAAAAAATTTGAAATTCTACTCTTGCACTGTTGAAAAATGAAAGACAAGATAAAGGTTGGAAGAAAATACTTTTAAGAAATTTATCTGATAAAGGACTTGTAATAAGAACATATAAAGAAATTTTAAAATTCAATAATTAAAACATATTAAAATAGGCAAGATTTGGACAACATTTCACCAAAGGCATATAGATGGTGAATAAGCACATGTAAAGATTCTCATCATTATTAGTCATTAGAGAAATGTAAATAAAGCCATAATGAGATACCACTATACACCTATTAAAATATCTGAAATTAAAAATACTCATCATACCATGTGTTGGCAAGCATCATAGTAATAATCCAGAGCAACTGGAACTCTCACAAACTACTTGTGGGGATATCAAGTGCAACAACCACTTTAGAAAATAGTCTGGCACTTTCTTTAAAAGCTAAACATATACTTACCATATGACCTAACCATTTTTGTCCTAAGTATTTGTCCAAGAGAAATGAAAACATATATCTACATAAAGACTTATACATGAATGTTCACAGTGGCTATAAGTGAAATGTCCATCAACAGATGAATAGATAAATAGATTGTAGTGTATCTCTTCATTAGAATACTACTCAATCATAAAAAGGAATGAATTATTGAAACTTACAACAACATGGATGAATCTCAAAAGAATTATTCTGAGTGAAAGAAACCAGACAATGTAGTATACATACTGTATAATTCAATTTATATAAGATTCCAGAAAAGGCAAACTAATTTATACTGATAGCAGAGAAGTGATTGCTAGGAGCTGGGAATAGGGAGAAGGAATTTACTACAAAATAGGCCATGAGGGAGCATTTTTGAGTGATAGAAATGTTCTATATCTGATTGTGGTAGCTTTTATACTACTGTATACACCTGCCAAAGTTTGTGTAACTGTACACTTAAAATGGTGAATTTTACAATATGTGAATTATATCTCAGTAAATCAGATTTAGAAAAAAAAACTACTATAGATACACTGAATGGTTGAAATTTAGAAGCAGTCCCTATTAAAATTAATTTTTAAAAGGAGATGCCCACTATCACTACTAATGTTCAACATTTATAACCAATATTGGGACTTGTTATAAAGGAATAAGACTACCAATGAGACAGAGATACAGAGAGGGAAAATTCACAGACAAAAATACTGAAACTAAAAAGAAAGTTCAACAAGGTTGCTGAATACATACACATACAAAAACATTCCCTTTTCCCAATATTAACCAATTTAAGAAGTTAAACTGAAAATTAAGCCAGGCATGGTGGCTCACACCTATAATCCCAGCACTTTGGGAGGTTGAGGTGGGAGGACTGCTTAAGGCCAGGAATTTTAGACCAGCCTGGCCAAGATAGCAAGACCCTGTTTCTACAAACAATTTTTTAAAAATTAGCCACGCATGGAGGTGCATGCCTATAGTCCCAGCTACTTGAGAGGCTGAGACAGAAAGATCACTTGAGCCCAGGAGTTTGAGGTTGCAGTGAGCTGTGATAGCACCACTGGGCAACAGAGTGAGACCCTATCTTAAGAAAACAAAAGAAAAGAAAAAAAGAGAAAATTAAAGTGCTATTTTATCAAATAGAATCAAAATAGAAACCCAAACTATAAGGTGCTTTTGAATAAATTCTAGCAAGAGATCTCAAAACCTGTATGGAGAAAAAATGGCAAAACATTATTAAAAACCATGAGAAGACCTAGGAAGATACATCATATTTATGAATGGAAAGTCCCACTATTTGTAAAGGTTAAATGATTCCTCATGTTAAGAAATTTGACAGGCTGAACTTACTAACTTATTAATAAAATCTATATAGAAGAATATAGAATCAAGAATATATAATACTGTTCTGAAGAACAAAGTTGGGAGAATCTTGTCCTAATATGTATCAGAAATTATCATCGGGCCATATCAATCAATACAGTATGGGATTTGCACAGGATCACAGGAAAAGAATTGAAAGTCCTAAAATACATCTATCCATATTTGGAGACTCAGTATATGAAGGAAGGCATATTAGAAATCAGTGGGAAAATGATGGACAGTTAAATTAATGGTAATGTAGCATTGGTAATCCATATGGAAAATAAAATTAGATCCCTTCCTCACATGACCAGAAACAAAATCTAGAAAGATTAAAGACCTAGATATGGGGGGTGAGGTAAGCAAAAGCATTAAATTTTATGAAGAAAATATAGGAGAGTGTTGTAAGGAAGAACTTATTAACCAAAATGCAAAAGGCACAAACCAGAAAATAAAATGTTAATAATCTTATCTACATTAAAAGTTTTAAAATGTTGTGTTCTACAAAAGATATCACAAACAAAATTCAAAGGTAAGACACAGGGACAAGATATTTACAATG
Organism: Mirza zaza; assembly: GCA_008750895.1. Lineage (NCBI taxonomy): Eukaryota > Metazoa > Chordata > Mammalia > Primates > Cheirogaleidae > Mirza > Mirza zaza. The sequence goes on from VSMD01051762.1 coordinate 33,221, forward strand.
TATACCATTGATGTATAGTCACAATATATACAAAGTATTCATAACCCCAATATATCCAAAATGTAATCAACTCTTATTCTTATAAATAAATAAGGAAAAGACAAATAAATCAATAGAAAAGGAAACAAAGATGAGAATAGACATTTCACAGAACACTGGACTCCCATGGCCACATGGAAACATGCTCAGCTTCAACTAGTAACCCTATAAATGCAAATTGAGACAGTAATATGACATCATTTAGTTTTTATTAGATTTGTAAAAACATTATAAAGTCTGGTAATCAGAGTGTTGGCAAGTATGTGGAGTTAACAATAATTAGTGGGGTTATAAATTGGTAAAAATGGACAGAAAAGCAATATGGCAATATCAAAGTTGAGGATTTGCATACTCTATGGCAGTTTTGTCACATACGGAGATATATTTAAAATAATGTTTCTAGTGGTGGACTTATTTGCATTTGCGATGGGACAGTTCTTTATGTGTTACCACCCGGTGCATTGAAGGGCATCAAGCATCTCCAGTCCCCAACACTAAAGCTGTTAGTACTACTCCCAGTAATTTGACATCCCAGACTGTTCCAACACATTTCCAAGTACCTCCAGGCATCAAAGGAGGGCAATACTCCACCCTAGTTGAGAATCACTATGCTATAGAAACTCTTGCTCACATGCAGAAAGGAACATTTACAAGACCACTTGTATCAGTTTTGTTTATAATTGTAAAAAAAAATTAACAACAAATGGGGAATATAATTGTTTATAATGGTAAAAACTGAGGGACAAATGACAGTAGAAGAATGGATAAAAAGTCTGGTTTATTCATATAATTCAAAACTTTACAGCTACAAATATCTATATGGATAAGTCTCAAAAACCTGTTGCATGAGAAAGCAAGTTGCAAAATTATACACTGTATCCACTGTTAGTTCACTTACTTAAAATTTATAAAATGCATTAACAGTCCTATATATTTTTATGTATATGTACACATATGTGAGATACATGTATGTGTAAAAGTATAAAAACATGGCTTGAATGATACACACTAGGGTAGTGGCCACCAGTGGAGAGGGAGCGAGAGACAAATGAGATCATGAAATGGTACACAGAGGGCTACAACAGTACCTGTAACGTGATATATATATATGTGTGTGTATATATATATAATATATATAAAGGGAATGATATATTTATATTTATATATATATAAAGGGAATGAATGAAACAAAGCAAAACATTAAGATTTTGTTAAAGCTGGGTGGGCTGTAATTTCCCTCCGCTGCTGTGGTTTCCTTGAGGAGGTATTTTTCTGTGAACATTTCTTGTGTTTAGCCACAACACTTTGTCCTTCCCTGAGAAGTGGAGAAAGTTCCCTGGTGGTGTGTTTGGAGAGGGACTGATGATTCCCATCTTAGTCCCATCCTCCTCCCTTCTGATATCTTCCCATCTGCAGAAAGTGCTCTGGTCTGCTATTGCCTATAAAGTAAGTTTATCCCAGAAAACCCTGTCCAGGTAAGTATGATTGCTTAATTCTAGGGTAAAGAGTTATGAAGCCAATTGTTGCTCAACACCCAACCTATGCTTTCCAAACTTACCAGAAATAAGCTACTATTGAGATCTGCCTGTCTTTATCTCCCTTATTTGGTTTTTATTTTTTTTTCCTTATTTGGTTTTTAGATCGTGCAGATGAAGAGATGTGTTACACAATTAAGCTATATCCTCTAACATAGACTTTACTGGTTATACAGCAGATTTTATTTCCATCTATCTGACTTCCTCTTTCTCAGTCAACTCAGAACTTGAGTAGGGATGAAAGGGATGTAATTTATTGGCTTCCTCAAATGTCAACAGTAAGTGCAAAGATGTTTGTTATATTATTCTCTATATTTTTTCGTAATGAAAAATGTTTTTTAAAACATATTTTAGGTTTGTAAATATTAATAATTGTGGAGATATATGTATGTGTATATACAAATTATATATGTACCAATGTGTACATATTGGTATACATATTATGTATATGTGTGTATATGTACAAATACATATGTGTATACATATTGTGTATATACAATTATGTACATATAATTGCAGATACATGGTTTGTGTGTATATGTGTGCATATGCATGTACACATGCCTCTAAAATAATTGACTTTTGTGATAATAATTGATTTTTCACAATTATTTAAAAATCAAGTAGTAGTAATTCATGGAGTGGAAGGACCTGGGTAAACAAGTACCACATTTAAAGCAAAGTCAGAAATTCCATGCTGAAGAAATAAACAACTTTGTATTTCTACCCACATCAATAGAATAAAAAGAACACTCTTGACACAAAAGCACCCATGTTTTGAGCCAGTAAGGAATATCTTTGAATTGTCTCTATTGGAAAAATATAAATGAAATGGAAAATGGATTTTATAAAGATTTTAGGGTTTTATATATCAGAATCGTGGGGTGTAAGACATTAGTAAAAGAAGTATAAAAAGAGATGCATGGTTAATTATAACACCATCCTGGTTAAATTCAGCAAACTTGTCATTCCTTCAAGTTTCCTAACTCCTTCCCTTCAATTCTCCTACTTCTTCGTTTTCCTTTTGACTGCATTTCTATACCTTCAGGACAAGGGCTTGCCCTGCAGGGGGAAAAAAAAGCTGAAGTGAAATTAGAAGGTTTAATCAAAGCCTTTCTAGACAGCATGAACAATCAGCAAACATTGAACTGGACAAAATGAAATGCCATTCAAATGGAAACAGCCAGAGTTAGCACTTTTCCCCAACAAAGGACATGATTCCAAAACTTACTCCCCTTCGTCTCTTTACCACATACTTTTTCCAGCATTGAATGTGAATGAAATTTGGATTGTTGGTGGAAGGGGGGTTTTGAGGCATGGGGGCCGAGTAGGGAAGAGTCACACAACATTGCTTCCTGGTTGCTGCACAGAATGCAAGTCATTATTTTTCAGTGACAGTACCCAGAGACTATTTAAATTTGTACTGCAGAGAGCAGTACTGCAGAGAGCAGAAAGGTACTGCTGTGTCTTTTTTTTTTTTTTTTTGGCAACGGTTTTCAGTTCTTAGAAATTGGCTCATACTTCAGCCTGTAGACACATCCCAATGTGTCATTTTTAACCACTATGGGAGAAACAAAATGTACTTCTGACTTCGGAAAGGAGGTCAGAGAAGAAAGAGCATGTGTCAGAAGGACTTCTACATCTGGATGAAAAAATAAGCATGAACTGTTTTTTTTCCCAGTAGGCTGGTGTTTTGTGTCATATTCTCAGCACTGTGGATTTATTAATTATGACTCATAGATAGGCATTTTGTCCATTAAAAATGCTAAAATGTGATCAAGTAAGCTGGCCCAAATACATTGTTTCTAGAACTGACTATTTTCAAATAACTTTCCAAATTGTATAGCCACTAATTGAAAATGCAAGAATATAAGAGGTATCATATTATTTCAATAATAAATTCACTAATTCTTTTTTTTTTTTTTTTTTTTTTTGAGACAGAGTCTCACTTTATTGCCCAGGCTAGAGTGAGTGCCGTGGCGTCAGCCTAGCTCACAGCAACCTCAAACTCCTGGGCTCGAGCAATCCTGCTGCCTCAGCCTCCCAAGTAGCTGGGACTACAGGCATGTGCCACCATGCCCGGCTAATTTTTTTTTTTTCCTATATATATTAGTTGGCCAATTAATTTCTTTCTATTTATAGTAGAGATGGGGTCTCGCTCTTGCTCAGGCTGGTCTCGAACTCCTGAGCTCAAACGATCCGCCCACCTCGGCCTCCCAGAGAGCTAGGATTACAGGCTTGAGCCACCGCGTCCGG